>JAGDQP010026531.1:0-25834 GCA_022664845.1 Lepisma saccharinum
CATTGATGAGAAACCATTGATAGTTTAGACTATTTTTGAATGAGTTTCTATGTATATCCTATATAATTTTTCTTGAAATGGCTGTCTTACATAAAATAGGCGTAGTTTTCACATCGAAATATTTCTTTCCACTATTGTACATATTAGTGTATGGATTTGCCGAATGTAAAAAGCATCCGTGTAAGTAGTCACTATTTTCATAACGTTTCAATCCTTCCCAAATACATCCAACTGAGGCACTGTTCGATGTACAGTCACATAGGCTTTCGTTGACAAGTTTGGCGTCTCACATGAATTATCGCTGGTAACATTTTCGTCTCCGTCCAGCACTATAACGTTAAACTAGTTTGCGTTATTTAAAGCTAGCTCACATGATGTACTAGTGCTAAGATTTTCTTCGTCTCCGTCAAGTACTATTACTTTAGAGTCCATTACACCAGCCGTCTTGACCTTTTCACTCACTTGTTAGTCTACTATGAGATAACTTAAAGTAAGGAGACGCTACTAATATTTGTCCAACCACAAAGACTCCATCCTTCCTGCGAATGAAGTCACTTCGTTGCACACTAAATCTGCGCATTACTGTTTTCTTTCTTGAATATGTTACTTTTGCAGTTATTAAGTCGTTAATACTTCCATATTAGTAAATATTTAACTCTTGATTTGACAACGAAACTAAACGTAATATCTTGTCTTTACTCCATGAATTAGAACTTTGACCTTCATTCAAAATTAGTTAGGTTAATAGAACTTCTTGTACTAGTTTAAGTTTCTTGTAATGCGATTGCAAAAATTATCTTTGAAAAATCCGATTCTTTATATTGGATAAAGGCACCTCCTGTCTCCTGTAAGCACCTCCTCGTTCGCTTTCACAACTAAATGATTGTTTGATTTCCTCTTTGGCTACTAGTGTTAACTAAAACATTCCAAAGTCTCTGTCTTTGGTCTAGCGCTTAGAATTGTTCACTATGGAATCCAAAGTATTTGCCCTTATTGGTCTAATGGTTAGAGTTCTTTTCTACTACCTCTAGTGTTCAATTGACAAATCACTACATAAAGTACTATAAATTTTAAACTCTCTACATTTTCCTAAGCTTGGAGTCTGTTGTGCATTATTTTGAGAAAATGTTGGATTAATTTGTAGATTTATCTACCTTTAAAAAATATAAATTCTGTAATGTTCAATTGGTTTTTGTATTTCTAAGAAAAATGAACTTGTTTAAAACCAACACAGAGGAAACAGTTTGTTACCTAAAACATTATTTGAAAACACTACTAAGCAATTTCTCTTTTGACAATCTTTTTGAAAGGTAGAATTTTTTTCTGCAAAAAAGAAAATCGAGAGGTTTTTCCGAAATGGAAAACAGAAAAAAATGTATAAAATCTTTTTGCCAAACAAAAAATATTTTTTGTTACGGATTTTTTTTCTTATGCAAACATTTTGTGAAAAGGTTTTCGGAAATAAAAACAATTTTTGTTACGATATTTTTCTCTAAAACAAAAAACTTTTTTAAGAAAATTATTTTCTGAAAGGGAAAACTATATTTTTCTTAGGAAAACATTTTCTGTGAAAACGTTTTTAAAAGACAAATGCTTCTTGTGAAAGTAAAACAAAAATTTGTTGTTACAAAATCGTTTCTATACAGGCAAATATTTTTGTAAAACAAAAACTAAAATATTTCCTTAGAAAATTCTTTTTCTTAAAAGGAAAACTAAAATTTCTGTTACATTTTTTCTGAAAGTAAAAATTAAAGATTTTTGTTACGGAAACCTGTTTGTAAAGACAAGATCTTTTTGCAAAAGCAAAAAACTGAAAACTTTTTCGGTAAACAAAAACTGTTTCATTACTTTTGTGGAACTAAAAACTATTTTGTGCTTGCAAAAACTTTTGTAATTTTTATTTCATAGTTACGAAAAATATTGTCTTGCAAGGTAAAGTTGTTTATAGGCTTTGAAATAAATTACAAATCAAAATTCTTATTAAATGTTTTATTAGTAGATCCTTTTCATTGTACAGGAAAAATATTTACTATGATTCGTCTTTGTGTATAACTGTTTTTGTATTAGTTTTCTCAAAACACATTAATATACACCAGTTGATTTGTTACAACACTCTGTCATTTATCTGGAAAAGCAACGCTGTTCAATAGGTTGTATCAACTCTGTAATCACAATATTTTTGTATCATTTGGAACTGTTATAGTCTGTATATATCTTACTTATGCAAAAATAAATATTTCTTGTTAGTACAAATCAGTTTTTTTATTCCTATACAAGCACCAGTCCTTGTGTATATTCAAATTTAAAATGAGCGGATATCTTTGTTGTTACAAATCCAAGGATGCAGTGTATCTTCCACCCACAAGAATAAGCGGATTGTATCTTTACATTCAGAATCTGTCACAATCTTCTTGTAAGTACTAAGAAAATTTCGCAACAGATCAATGGAATCAGTTTGTGTTCAACAAATTTCTTATATATTTGCTCGCAAACCAAGGGAATTGTTAATACGTCCACCATATGAAGTAAAGTGATTTCCTTGCTTAAGTCTACACACTCACGGTCGGAGTCAAAACGAATATCGTGAAATCACTCGTCACAAATTATACTGAATTAAGCAAGGTGTCCACTCAAGACTTGCAACAACACACTCGACCGCTACCTCTGGAAAGGTACACTCACACCTAGCCATTGTTTTCTAGTTTACCTGCAGCAAATTAACTCACAATCGAATTATCTTGGCAATTTATTCATTTCATCAACCAGTCAGATTATTTTCAATTAAAATGACATCATTATCTATGGTGGCTGTGTTTCTTTGCTTAGTCGTTGTTACAATTCTACAAAATGGTTAAAGGAAATGCTATTTATTCGTAGAGCATACTCGTGATGCAAGCCAGCACGACATGGGTGTATTATAGGTGGCCTACATCGCAAGAATTTTGAATTTGATATCTTACCTAACATTATCAATCATCAATTTCGATTTTGCATGCGTTATATAACTTCAACACACCTCGAAAAGTTCATATCTTAGCAGTACTAGTGACCAACACGGGGCTTTGAAGATGTAGTCTAAAATGTGTATACATTACCGTATCAGACAATAAGAAAACTAGGTACTATTATTTATTAAAATAATTGGTGGTTGGCAATAATTAAACCTTTGGTAATGTTGGCAACCCGTGTTTTTGTTCATGAATTATTATACGAATCTAACATTGAAGTCAGGTAAGTAAATAATAACCATGCTGCCTTTGAACAAAAGCAATACATCGGTAACAACCACCATGAGGAAAACTCGGCGAACCTCCGGTGGCCCGCCTTCATGGGTGGTGTGCCACCGGAGGTCCGCCGAATTTTACTCATGGGCACACTATCTGACTTCTTTCATACAACTAGATATAGTCTACATACACCTCACAGAGAGGCTATACTAACTTTAATTAGTTAATACAACAAATAAAGCCTTTTTTATTGGTGAATGTATCACTTAGACAGCCTCGGGAAAGGTAAACCAATAATGAATAGTCAATCCCTATCATATAAACAGAGTCTAGAGTAAGAATGTAGGTGCAAAATACTTGAATCGATGCAACGAACGTTCCTATAGATTACATTTTGTCAGTTTTCTTAAATTATGAGTAAATGGGCTTTCAACCAGTCTTTGCTGGCTACAATCAGTCCTTCTAGCTTTTGTTTAATGCAAAGTATTTGGAATATATATTCTACCTACTTCAAATACTGCTTGTCTTATCCACACAGTCTTTCTACCAAAACTTGTATACAAAATTGCTACATACTCATGAAATTACAATTCAAGGACTAGATTCTGGTCAAAAATCTTGTTAACGATATTTCAAAAGTCAGTTTTCCGTCTATATATTGTCTTCAGTGTCTTTCAAAGCGTAAATCTATCCTTTTCTCATTGAAATACATGTTAAAGCTACTTCAAATGACACTGTTCTCGTTATATATTGAATACAAGGAGTGCATTCCCAGTAACAAATATTAAAAATATACACAAGTTTAATCAAGCAACCTTGCTTTCCCATTTACTACACAATTGAGCAAATGCATTTCCTTAAAATAATGTCTAAATTTCATTCTTAACAGTTCATTCTAGAGAAAATCTAAAGAAACAGTCACTCAGTACCGTAACTTCCATGTCAAATTCTCTCTTTTTCACCTTAAGTGTCTACACAATACTAGTTTTCTGTTTAAAATCATATTCTATTGCCTTTTCATATTGCATATCACCAAATACGGAGTCCTGATTACACGAGTTTGATATCGATTTGTCCTTTTCGTACTTCCATAGTTCATTCTACTTCAAATGCCTTTTTTCTCGTTGTATATTTACTCTATGTGGTTGCAAGGAGTCCCTTCCCGATAACAAGCAGCAAAAATTGTCACAACTTTCATCTGAGAAGTTCCTTTCCGCATTTAGTAAGAGGCAGAGCAATCACATTTGTCACTGTTTACCCTATAGATTCTTTCTTTCCTGTTAGATTGTTCTCAGAATGATCCTTTCCACGATAAAATTGTTATAAATACAATGCAAAGAATCGCTTCAACTTGAATTACCTCTTAAAATCTTACTTTCATGCTAAATACGGTTCTCCAAAGTACAAGTTTGATGTTTAATTTGCTCTTTTCCGATTTCCATAGAATTATTTTCTGATAAAAACAGCTTAAAACACAAGCTGAATACTTCTTTGCAGATTAATTACACATGTAAAGCACCAAGTACCCTCAAAATAGTCCTTAAAAGGGTAGATTCTAGTTAAACATGGGGGCGGAAGGCCTCACACACTTTCGTATGCTTCTTTAACCATGCCAAACAACAAGCACCCTTTATTAAGGTAAATTCGGCTTGTAACCAGTTTCGAAAGCAATTCCATACAGTTTTCGTATGCTTTATTTAACTATCTAAAGCAATATATATATAATATTACAAGTAAAAATAGCTCTGTACACGTAGAGTTAACTTTCTTGTACATTTTCATTTTGTCTTTTGTAGCGTTAAGTGTATAAACAATAGCAATAATCCACTAATTGCTGCTTACACTGGTTCGGGTCGCATTGTTCTACATGTAAACTATACATTTTTCATCGTCTCAAGAATTAAAAACTCGGCCAGTTACCTAAGTTTCGTCCTCTCAGGAGATAAAATATCGCTCAAAATTGTATCTGTCATGTATAGACATAGGTGCAAATAGATCTATTCAGATATGATTTTTATTTTACCTTTGAAATATACTTCTAATATCTCGTATAAAACTTCACCGTTTTCTCGTGTTTAAATACTCAACAAAAATATATAAAAAATATGGCTTTCCTCCTATCTCGGTTTCTGACATCAAAGCACAAGGTTTTTAGCGTATTCAGTTCCTCATATGTTGATATCCACCCTAACACTACAAAAACTAAAGGAGGTATCTGGCACGCGCCAGACTTCAAGAAAATCACTGAGTATTACATAGCAGCAATAAAGACGTCTTGTCAGAGACACCACTCTTTCCCCCTAAACTCTCAATTGGCAGAAATCTGTCGCACAAGAATTTATTGTTTCTCACGTCGGTAGAAGTTCCCCCTGTCTTAAGGCGTTAAAGGGTATATGCACCAAATTTCACGTGCATGTTTATTAGGTACTGGAACAGATCAAACAGGCACTCCAGACGCCGTAGGCTGTCAGTGTTACCAAAGACTTCTAAAATTCCAGGTTTCACATTTGTTACCGTTGGACGTATCCGCATTGATATACACAAAATTTGGCATGTGCATTAGGTACTGGGACAGTTCATATCGGTATTCCGGAGCCGTAGTTGTCAGCGTTGTTAACCAATTTCAGAAAATAAAATATTTAATTGCTTCTATATCGTTGAACCAAACTTTGTATTTAAGTATTAGGACAGTCATAGAAGTACCGTACTTAAGGTCCCACAGTTTACATTGCTGCCAACCAATTTTAAAAGCTAATTATTTACTACTTCCATACAGTTCGGCGTATCCGCACCAAACTTTAAGTATACATATTCGACACATTCGAAACATACTATTGTTGTTCCCTGTTCCCAAGCACCCAATTGTCTGCATTGCCACTGTATTTTACAATTTAATTTTTTAATGTTCCCCATTCTGTTACGAGTCGATAGCTATTACTATACTTAAAGAAAAGCGCGGGGGTGGTCGCGGGGCGTGGCTACGTTATGTTATATTTTGAAATAATAATTCTCAGAGCCCTATTGCAACCGGCTCATTAGAAGAAACATGTATGTAGTTGCTTTACAATAGTATTAATTAGGAATTCATACAACCCTTTTTTAAAATATGCATATGGCATAAAATATTTTTGTTATACTGTCTGTATGTGTATATTTTCGCAGTATGGGACGAGGCTTGGAGTGTGAGATAGTAATGTCCCCGAATTGTTATAGTGAAACACAAAGTACTAGTAAACGCAAACATAATTCGCATCGAAAAGTGACACAACTAAATAGTCAAAAACGAAACCATTTAACATCGCGTTTAAGGTATTGCACCAACGACAAAACTGATCTATAGCGGTGACCGTTAAAGCTACGAAATTTGTGAGGGGATAGTTTGAAATCATGTGTATCTGATACCTATAACTAAAATTTTCCAAATTTCGAGTTCTGTCGTTTTCTATCATTGACCGACCTGGATGTTTGAGATTGGGTATTTTAACCAGAACGTGACGGATAATCGTGACCGGCCGAAGTCAAAATGTTACTAGGATGACACATACAAAAATAACGTTTTAAGTTTTTATCTATATCATGGGTGAATATTTCTCTGCCCTTGAATAGAAGCAAGTTATTTTCCGGGATTTTCGCTAGAAATAATTTATTTTTGCTGATGGAAATTATGATGAAAATAGATATCTTCCTTGAAGAACACCGTAAATAGAAATAAACGCCAGAGCATTTCCTATTGGCACAACCTATAGAGAATATAGTAACCTTGGGCAAAACACAGCGAGTCGCCTGCTACCGCACTGCGTCAAGTATTGTATTTACCACGCACGATCTCTTTCTGAAAGAAAGTAATTGATAATTCGCATTGGAGTTCACCTTAGTTAAGTTGAACACGTAAGATACAAACATTTCCTAATTAAATTGATCAATATAAAGTATAATTTAATGTAAAAATCACTTATATAAAACTTCCTTGATAAATATGTTTTTTTTTGTTCTGAAAGCAGTTTTTGTTAAATAAAACAATACGGTGTTTATACTTAAAGCCACATAACTTTTTTAAAAAATAGAGATACATCTTACGATATTATACAACATTAGGGATACATCGCGAGTGACATGAATATTACAGATACAAATTGCTTATACTGTAATTATGTACAATCAACGGTTTACTTGCATAAATTTACATAGAAAATTATAAAATTGCAAATAGGGTAAGGGCACCGGTTGTCGGACACAACCTAGTAGTCGGCAATTTTCACACAAAAATTATTGAAACAAATGTCATTTTAAAAAAAAAATATGTGTAAAATTATCTATAGTTTTCGGACAGCTTTAACTTGATATTTAAGTTCTACCAGCTATCGAATGTGACATTATATAGTTCACCGATGAAAAATCTGTCTGCCCTGGTTAGCTAAGAACACTGATCCGCAAACTATTTTCAAGTGCGGACCGGTTTTATTGGTTGGTAGGTTCAACGCGCTACCCTGAGCCTGTCCAAGGGCAAGCCTCGAGAACCACCTATGGTCCGCGGACAATAATTTGCGGAACACTAGCTTAGAAGATTCCGGAAATTTTATTTGAGAATGAAGAAGAGTGTTTGTAAATTTTCTAGGTTTTTAAATGTTCTGTTTTAATTTTATATCATAAACAATACGAATAGTCATATCTAGAGCTAAAATTTTTACACAGTGTCATACTGCAAAATATGTACATAAATATGTAACAGAAATTAATGAAATATGTAGAATAATATGTAATTAAGGTAAAATATGTAATATTAAATAAACGAAATATGTACTGCAGGGTTGAATATTTAGTTTTGTTTAAGTTTTCAGACACACAAGGTAGATCTAATAAATTAGAATTTTCAGAATTTTCTTCCGTGACACTTTGAGACACAGTAGTTTGCTATAATTCTTTGTAGTGTACTAGTACGTAAAGTTCTGCGTATTTATCGCAGCGATAAATATTTACCTTTGTTCATCGTTTCATACATACAACAATGATTTAATAAATGATTGAGAATGCACCTCACTAACACATTTATGCACACTACATTATCAGGCATTTTGCCACGTATAATATTTAATATCAAATTAACAAAATATTTATTGCTATGATAAACATTAATATTTGCTTATCTTTTCATACATAAAATGATCTAATGATGATTTTTAAAATTCGCTATAAGTTATTTTGGCATATTATCTACTGTCATAGTTTGCTGTCGATTAGAAAGGATTATACTATGCTGAAAACGACTTAGTACGTCGCAAGATGTAATTGGGGCATATTTACTGGGGCAAGTGGCGCTTATTTCGACCTGCATTTACTCTACAGAATGTCTGACAATCCCCTATATTGAGGAATTAACTGCACAAATTTGGATTATACATTTTTCTACTGAACAGGTTTGAAATCTTTCACGGTTCCATGCTTCCACAGTTCTACAGTACTGTAATAGTGGAAATATCGAGATCTAGAGTTTATTTTCTCATAGTTACGGCAACTTATAACGCCGAAAGGAAACATTTGTCAACCCTTGATACTTTCTATTTTTTATTTTCATTTCAGGAATCTCGTTAGGTGATTCTGGGCAACACCCTCGATATATTTGATACTAGCAATATTGAATCGCTCTATGTCCCATGGAATATTTTTTTAATGCAGTCGAAAAGCAAAGATTAGAAAGAAAATTGTAAAATATGTATAGGTTTATGTAAAATAAACACGAAATATGTAACATAGAACGAAATATGTAAAATAAAGTTCAAACATTCTAATGTTACAATTCATGAACATCTCTACTTCCTTGCGTCCTACATAACTGCAGTCACATATGTAATTACATAAAAATCCTAGCTCTAGTCATATCCACTAAGAATATTACTGCGTTCGACTTATGGTATATACAATTCACAAGTCTTTCTATTGCCGACAAGGATGACCGATATGAAGTGTTTCTTATCTAGTTTTGTTGTTGTTATGTTACATTTATTTTTCTATTGCTCTTAATAGTGTAAGGTGTCCCTGGTTCGATTCCTGGTGGGGATACAAGTGATTCGGAATCCAGGTTAAACCTTAGGACGCCATCTTCATACGATGGCAAATCACCATCGGTTCACCGTTCACCTACCACTGGGCCCTTCAGGACAAGACCTGCCTTCGGGCAGAACAAATATCATCATCATCTTCACTGTTCTTATAATAATCTAACAATTTAAGATAAAATGAATTTAATGTGCGGTAATTGCACTATGGTTTAAGCCCGTCCCGAATAATCTGATAAGTCCTATTAACAGCTCATACACAAAGCTGCCGTAAGCTTGACGTGGCATTAGGAAGGTTGTAGGTTCGATTCCAGCGGCCGACCATCCTGACTGAGGTTTTCCAGGGTTTTTCCTCAGGCACACCAGGCAAATGACCCCTTCAACATAGGCCCTGGCCGACATCTTCCCGAATCTTTTCCCTTCTCCTATCCCGAGCCTTAGGTACCTAAAGGTCATAAATAAAATTCAACAGCGCATTATGGGCTTAGAACTATTTAAATTTTAAACAGACAGATGTAATTATCATTTTTTTTCTACACGATTATAACCACTTTATTTCCAATATGCCTAAGTAAATACGATTCAGTATTTTCTGAATGTAAGAATACTTATTTTTATGGATATTTCTTTTCCCTTTGGCACTGAGGGACAGATTTATAACTATGGATCTAACACGATGAAATACCTTTGGTATAATATTAAATGATCCTTACTAATTATTTATTTATTTATTTCATCGACACAACAGGCCTTAATGCCTATTTATAGCGTCTACAGTAATTGTTACATTGTTTTATTTAATAACACAAATAATAGAACATCTATACCCTTTTTCTTGTCCAAAAAGTTTCTTTTTCTTTCCCTTTCTCATTTTTTTTTTTTTTTTTACAATATATTCTGTATCAATTTTTTGTACAGTTCTTCCGAATTTCCAAATAGGTCCAAATTTGTACAATTCTTAGCTATTGCATTATAAGTAGCACTAGTTCTCCATGTAGGTGACATATTTAATACGTTTGTACGAGCTTTTCTGCAGTAGAATAGGCCACTATTTCCCTCGCGCGTTCTGAGGGATGGGACCTTAATAATTATTTTTCTATTAATTCGGTAGAGTCTATATTATTGTGCAAAAGTCTGTGAAACGATACATTACTTTCTTTCTTAAGTTTCTCAGTACAGCTATAGGCTGCACAGAAGACCGGCGTTTTCTTCCCAGAAACAAATAGCTATAACAAACTTTGCCAAAGAGCGAAGCATAATAGCTCAACGTGTTGTTTTGCCATACGAACATACTTCCGCCCAACTTTCAAGATGTTATAACTCTATTGCTAAAACTGTCTTGTAATATAACTACGCCTAATTATCTCGTGCATTATTTTATTTTGTTAATGGCATTGAAGAATCTTTTTCTCAGGCCAGGATAAAGAAACGGAGAGGATGAAAAAGATGGTGGCCAGGGTCTGACTTAAGGTACCAACCCTGCATTTGCCTGGTGAAACAGGGAAATCTCAGTCAGTTTGTTCGGCCGTGGAGCTCGAACCCGCTTACCAACCTATTGCCGAGTTAAGTCTGCGTCATTAGTGGGTGTACTGCGAAACATGAGTCTATCTCTTGGATGACTTTCTTGTAAAGTCTCACATTTAATTTACTCAAAATTTATGCAGTATATTATCTGGATAAACTTAGTAATTTATTAAATATAAAGACAGAAGCAGACAGACAGGCATATAGAGATATACTACATGGTCAGTAAATAGATGGATAGAAAATAGAAGAGTAGCGATCATGATATACAAATTCATCCATATAATACAGAACTGCGAATATGAAGAAGTCAGCAGAGAAAACACAACACTGACAAAATTACGTGAATAGCATCAAAGATAGAGTGATGTTATTTTCTGACAACTAATAGTTTCTAAACTCGGACATGGTCTACAATAAATCGAAATTTGATACTTTTGTAACCTCAGGTAGGAAGTCGATTGCCCTTGCTCTGCCACTCTGTATTTGTTGACAGACAAGGGTTCTCCCCCTTGTCTCCAAACACCTTTCGAAGGTTTTCGTTGCCACATAGTGACAGGCGACCGTGACACGCGTCAACTCTTGCTGTCGTGGCGGTGTCACGCCTGGACACGATTTTCGCGCCGATAATTGACTGCCATGACATTTCTGACAAAGACATTTTCTAGCGGCTGTTTCCTTCACAATGCTCTTCCTTCCTTCTACTACGTCGCACGTCTCCCTTCGTTGGCTGCTGTCATCTATTCGAAGCAGTGGTGCTAGCTCATAACGACGGAAATTGCTATAAAAGAACGCACAATGTTATATACAGTCGCAAAACCATGCACAAAATTATAGCCTATGTCTTTGTAAGTTATTTAAAATTAAATTTTAAGAAATGTAAGTTGTTTGTTAGGCGTCACTTAGATCGAAAACAATATATATAGAGTTGATTCCCGATTTACCAGGATAATAGAGGGAAAGAGAGGGAATAATATCCAAGGTTAACTCAAAATCACGGTTAATCCAAAGGCAGGAAAAAACGAGAAAAATAAACAACCACTAAATAATAAACAGAAAAATGCTATATGGCAATTTACCTGTGTTATATTTTCACGAACTGTGCTTTAATAAAGTTTCAAATCAACTGCATCAGCAAACAAAAAAGAAATACTATATGTACATACGCAAAAGAACTTGAAGGTTGTTAGAAAAAAATTTGGTTAAGGGGAAAGGGTGGGGACACCTGAAAAATCGTTGGCAAGTGAAATCACATTTTCAAATTACATGTCTGCTCTCTCTCTCTCTCTCTCGCTCTCTCTCGCTCTCTCTATCTATTTCTTTCTATCTCTCTAGCGTGCCTGCTGAATGATTCTTGCGATAGATGTAAATCTTTTTTTTGTGTACGGGGAGCGCACCTTTTAAGCCGCCTCCGGTAATTCGGGAGTCGACTGTATATATACATATATTTTAAATTCAATTCAATCTGGAGTTCAATAAATGAATCATTGACATAACTGGCATATGAACATGCTCAAGAAATTAAGTGAGATGAACAATAAGATAATCAAAATGAAAATTTCTTAGGAAGATAAATACGTTTAGGTATAATAATAATAATAATAATAATACAATTTTATTTTATTTATTTATTTACTCGCCTATCACAGAGCAATTGCTCCAATAAAGACAGGTGTACCCAATAAAAATAGGTAAAATTAGGTGTTTAGTAGAACCCCTAATACAGGTGTTTGTAGCAGTTAGAAGCAGAGCTGAAAGACCCGAACATAGGAGACCGGATCCGAAACTTGACCCGATTGACCCAGGATCAGATCCGAAACTTGATCGGAATAACCCGATTTACCCGATAATTCGGGACCCGGTCTTGACCGAAATCACCAGGCCGTGTTAACTGGGCGACTTCATGATCCAATTGACCCAGTGGCAATACCTTGACCCGTGGATCGGTCTTGTTTTTGTGCTTAGAGTCAATCGATATTATAACGCTAAATTCCTTGAGAAGTGAGCTATACATGAAAACTTCATATTTGAAAGTTTTAAAATATTTTAATGCTTTTATCCTATTTGATACTTCAAACAGAAAATTGTTTCAGAATAGCCTTCTCGAGGGGATATTTGCACACCCATGCAATGGTGGCATTTTCCTGTAACCACTGCTTGTGCTTGGGGCAAGCATGCACAGATGATGACAAACTATTTTGTAAAAGGGTTTAATAAATTTGAACTTGACAAGGAAATTGGAACCAGTACTCCCCGAACGGCTTCAAGGTTTATATGGAGGCTGGCTGATACGTTCGGTAGGATAGGAAATGTGGGATAGATAGGCGAGCCTTGTAGAGATATGGTTAGAAAATAAAACTAACTAAATGCCTAAATTTGAACGGTGGTGCGCAGAGTGACGAAGCGTTATGTTTTAAAGACACATGCTGGACGATTGAATATAAAAAGATTTTTTAGTTTTTGATAAGGGGAGGAGTCTTTACGAATTTTACCATTACATTTTGCAAGGGAGCAATACAAAATGCGAAACACGCTGCTTTTTTACCAAACGGACATACTGAGAACATGCGTAAAAGAACATGAACGGGCTTTGAACGTAGCTTTTGGAAGATAAATTTTATGAAACTTGTTTATAGGATTTTTTTCTAATGACACTTTAAAGCTGAAAAAGAACAATTTTAATTTTTTACCTGAAGTGCAATTTAAGATCAAACTTGCAGTGACGTAAGATAAAAAATAATGATATGGAATTTACTAAGAAATGAAACAGGTGTTTGGGAAAACAGCAATAAATTTTATTAAACTTAACGAAAACAAACAAGAAAGCAATGTGCATAATAGCATATGTGAACATTTTAGGGGTACCGGTTTGAAACCGATTTTCACCATAGTGAGTGGTTGTAGCTGGCTGTGGTTGGTAAGAGGTATTATAGAGGGGCAGGGCTAGACCTTCCAGAAGTATGGAAATTGTATATGAAATAATGGGGAAGATATGCATTAAACAATGAATTATTTTTTTAAAAAATATTATTTTTTAAAATTTATCGGCCCGCCGCCACGTTGTCGCTCAGTGTACGTCGCCGCCAAAACTCGGGTATAGAGCTCCGATTGCGAAACCGTAGAACGCTACGTGGAAGAATACAATTAAAATATTGATTTTTTATTAAGGAGTTAGATTTATTTGGGGGTGGGTTCCATTATTTGATTTTGATGGAGAATGTTTATACATTCGCCGTCATCGCGAAACACACAGTTGATGTGTCTTACACATAGCAGATCCATTGCTCAACTAATGTTGTGCTGTTATATATTTTGATGTTAGGGGTCTATTAGCGCATGCACAGACTTTTTGTTTTTGCAGTTTTTGTGATTAGAGATTTTTTTTTTTTTTGCTTTTCAACTTTGATAACCAATAACAAACTGCCATTTGAGATTATATTCTTTCGGCTTTTAGGAAGATAAATTCTGTTTGAAAATATTAGTCAAAGAACCGTAGTTTATAGCTTTTTGTATAGAATTACTTTTCAGCGAAGCTGGAATAATACATAAAGGGGACAAAAGAGTCACGTGAGGCTTTGTTTGTTTGAGTGATGTATAATAAAGTGTGTATAGCGAAAGTAGTGCTTTTTGGTTTACTGTCGCTAGCTTATCTAAATTGTCAAAAGGTTATGAAACACTAACAGTTATGAAACATTTATGATCAAAATTATAAAATCAATTGTTAGTCAGTTATTATAAAAACATTTGTAGAAACCAATAATAATGACTGTCACCATACAGAAAAAGAAAGGGAATTCAGGGAACTTTTGCCACACCAGAACTTCATTAAAGTATGAATCGTGGATATGAAGTAAAAGAAATCCATGAAGTCTGGGAATTAAAAATACAATCTCGGAGAATGCTTATACATTTGGCGTCATCGCAAAACACATAGTTGTTTCAGCTGTAGTTTATAGTTTTTACTAACGGCCAACAATTGAACTTGGCTGTCTACACTTTGTTATTATAGACTGGAGGAATGCTTGCTAAATTATTAGAATAATATGTAGTCATGATAGATATTTTGTGCAAAAGCAGCTTCTGACCTGAAGATCTAGGTGAACCAAATGTGATTTAGCACTGCCTTGTATTAATAGTTCTAGGACTGAGACACAAAAATTAACTTGAATAGTTAGTAATTTACAGTACTTGAATATTCAACTTGATTATGATAGTTAGTTCGTAGAAACTGTTCTAAAAGTGAAAATTTTGGCGAGATTTTCAAAGAACATTTTGATTCCTAGCATTTTTTATTGAGCCCCATTCTTGTATTGTATTATTATAATATTAATTGGACGCCATGAACAATACATGGTAGTAATAGAAAATTAATTTAGAAGCTCGGAATTCCTATCTAAAAACAGTAAGGAGAAGACATATTTGTATAAAGCATGGTTATTACACACATTCACATCTAAGAATATAATAGTTTATAGCTGAAATATGTACGTCATTTTTATAGTACCTGAAAACAGAGAACCCTAGCAACTTTATTTTATTTGGTGCTTAATTATATATGACCCGCAGTATGGACTTAAGTGAGCGGTGAAATTATTTGAAACCGATTCGGAGCTTGAATTAGTTTAAATACTTTTAGAAAATTTTCGCAATTGTTGAACTGTTGGCTATTCTTTAAAAGACTATGGCATGGTACGAGCTGGGATTGAACTGATGACCCCTAACTAAAGACAAATGCTGCTTTATTTGAAGGGATATATTTTGTTTAAATTTTCTGCTGGAATATAGAGTACTAAATATCACCGTATCCGTTTTGTACACTGGTCGTTTACCTAAAAGGGCGAAATAATATCACTACGAATTCTTCAGCCCAGATTGAAATTTTGGACAGCACACTGGAGACTTTTTTGCAATCTTTTTATGTCTGGCGCTTTGAGGTACACTGAGTCTTCTATATAATTGAAAAGCAGAATTTTTTTATATTTGCGGTCATTTTGGGAAGGTTAAGGGGCTTAAGCATAAGATTTACCACCCCTGAACCCTATTGAAGTGAGGAATATATTTTATTTTAAATTTTGTGCTGGAATATACACTTTTAATTGCATTGTGTGCTTTTTGTACAGTTGTTGTTTACATATCACGTTGAAATAATATTAGTACAAATGGCGCGGAACAGGCTGAAATCTCAGATAGGACACTGGAGATATCATTGCAGTGTTTTTATACCTGCTGCTTTGAGGTGCACTCAGCCTCTTATGAAATTGAATACCATAGTGTAATTGATATTTTTGGACATCTTTTAATGGTAAAGTTGGTTAAGCCTAAGACTGATCACGCTACCTTACTTTGTACCATCAGTCAAAAAAATGTGGAGCGCTCGCTACCTCCACATTTTCCGTGCGCCGTTTAAAACGCATACATATTGCACAGGGGATGGTTTTTTATACTTTATTGTGAAATGAAAAAGAGAAGCTTAATGAAAATTTAGCTACTGTGACCTGATGTAGATATATTTTTACTGATTCACTGAATTCACTTATGTCTTTAATCTATCTTTAGCGTATATATTAGTATAAAAAATTGTTTCTTACCTCTTTTAAAGTTTTGCATTGACTTTCTTTATTTTAAAATCACTTTATTATATATATATATATTTGTGTACTGCACTCAATTGAAGAGAACAATTTAATTCCTTTAGATAGCTTTTACTTAGCCAAGATTAAAGGTTTAAAGAAATTGCTTGACAATACCACGAGATAACACTTGACAATTATGACGCATACAATGTTTAACATATATATAACTAATAGTAATTTCTTAAACAATCATTAGAAGTATGCATTAGAAACTTGGCAGAGATGCTAAACTTTTTTCATATCTTTATGGATCAAGATCCAGCATCATTGGGGTTATTTTGCATTCTTTTGCTTAATTAGGCATTCAACCGAGGTGGACTTATCTCTGTATTGCACTTACGGTGCTTAAGGGAACAAGTTGTTTGCACCCATAATGCTCGGGTAACTTATTGTTTTCATGAAAACCAGTGCTAGCGAAATTCTCTGTTGTAACATGGTTTACAGTGTTTTCGTTAGTCTTTTATATGTACTGTTCACCTTTTAATTAAAATGTTCAGCTAGAAGTATCCATTCCACAGATAAGATTTGAAACTTGAACCTTCGATTCGCTGGCTTACAGGCCTTTTCTTAACTAGAAAACATGGAAACTTAACTTACATAAAGTTTATTTTATATGGAAAATTCAAAATATAAATAATTATATTTCAGGCAGGCCATAACTTTTATTTGCTGCTTTTGCATTAATTGGGTAGAAGATTAACAAAGAGGAGGAATAAAAACAACAGACATATACGGGATTCAATAAAATAATAATAATAACAATGTATTTAATGTATTTATTTATTTGTAATGTGGTACGAACAGCAGTACACCACTATAGCACTAAGTCGCAAAAGTAATGCAAGATATTAAGCTACATAATAATTGTTCAAAATACGTTTCAGCAGAATGCAGCCTATGTCGGATGCAGATAACATCTTATACAAAGTAATTCTACTTCAAAGTGTTAATTATTCTATCAGACAATATTTGGTTTAAATGAGCCACTTTTCTCTCTGTATAAAGAGAGGATATTCAATCAATTGTATATTAGTAAATTAATTATAATTATTATTATTAACCTTCAAAAGAGTTCATCAATTTCTAAAAAATCAAATCTATATATTTCGTTAAGTGAACTCAAAACCATATGATTTCATACACCATGGCAGTTCAGCACATTGAATGTTTAAAGCCCTTGTTATAATCTTATATTAAGTACTAGCATAACATTTAGAAGGAGAATAATATGAGTAAAGTTCTACAAATGGTCAATTAAAAGCATATGCATGGACAAAACCTCTAAACATCTGGGCTGTTATCCTTTTACCTTCCGATTTAATGCTATCAACCTGGTCCCCAGATGTTCTGTATCAGACATAGTAAAAACTTAAGAATATTAATTATCGAATGGAATGTCAAATTTATAAGGAAAATGCGGTACAGTAAGGTTTTTTTAGAGAAATTCTCGTTCAAAATTAAATCACCAAAAGGTATAAACAGTACTTGAAGCATAATCTTTTGTTAGTTCCAACTAATACTCATTTGAAAATATGTTATACTGACTTAAATACTTCTAAGGTATAAAGAAACAGGTTGTTGAGACAATTTCTAAATCATACAAAGATGCTGACGATAATAATCGTCTCGGTGTTCTGATTATGCATCAATTGAAGTTGAAAGAAAAATTAGGTTTCAATGGAAGTACATTAAAAGCTATATGAGTTTGTTCCGAGATATTACACTAAAAGAGACCAAGTAATAACTAAAAAAATCAAACTTTCTTATCGATTTACGTTCCTTTATTGCAAAATAGGGTTCAACCTGTTATTATATATAAGAGTACAAATTCAATCCTCGGGGAAATATATTGGGTAAAATTTTACTTCAAATCAAAATGAAAGTGGAAAAAGTGGGAATATGCGTATTTGGTTTTGTTTCAGATGTTAGTCAAACAGAAAGGCTTGACCACGTTCGGGAATAAATAGCCAACATTTGAATGTAGCATGTAATATTCCTCACCTATATGAAAAGGAAGACGGCTTTGGGCACTCTCTGATGCCGACCATATAGTAAAATGCATTAAATTACTTACTTACTTTGCTACCCTTGGTTTACATATCTCGAATGTTCATTGTCGCAGTAACAAACGATCACCATCAAGTTCTATCCTGAGTAAGATGATGCTAGATTCCATCATAAACACCTTTCTCTTAAGGACCTTTCTAATATTGTCCTCCTAACATTTTCTCAGTCTTCCCAGCGATCTCTTTGCATCTGCCTTTCCAACCACAATGGAATATAGTCTTCATTTTTCTCCCATCCGAGCTACCTTGCCTACCGATCTTAGTTGTCGTAATTTCATTATTCTTACAACATTTGATGAATCGTAGAATGAGGGCAATTTTTCACTGTATAGTCTCCTGCATTATCTGTTTATCTTATTCAATTTTCGACCGTATATTTTTCTTAATACATTATTTTCAAACATTCATAATTTATGTTCAATTGTTAAGCTAGTACTTCATCTTTCGCAGTCGTAGAGTATTATTGGAAAAATAACTGTTCTATATATCTTCAATTTCAATTTCATTAATATTAATCGCAAACTTAGGATTTTGTAAACTGTTTTTTATTTGGAGAAGTAGTTCAGAAGGGGTAACCTGTTTTCCGGAGAAGCTGTTCACTTATTGCCATTTTGCGTCTAAAATTATCTGTCTTCACTATTTCCAACTTCAGCGGAAAAAAGTAAATATGTTTGGAGAAGATATAATGATTCAGTATTTACCATGAATAAAATAAAATCTTATAGCATGTATTTATTACTACAGTATAGAATTTCGCTCTAAGATTTTCGTGGAAGACTGCAAAATGCGAAGCGTATTACAGGAGCTATTGTATA
This sequence comes from Lepisma saccharinum, assembly GCA_022664845.1. NCBI lineage: Eukaryota > Metazoa > Arthropoda > Insecta > Zygentoma > Lepismatidae > Lepisma > Lepisma saccharinum. Next base: position 19,319 of record JAGDQP010026531.1, read on the forward strand.
CCAATTCAAGTAATTTGAATAAGTAGTACTCGGAACTGTTATTTTTGATAACAGTTTAACGAAAAGTAACTGTTGCTTATAGCAATGATATGTAACAGATATAGATCAACCACAGGTAGTCATTTTCGGGGTTTGCAGTTTTTTTAGCAGAATTTAGAATTTAAAAAATCAAAGTGAAAAATCTTAAAATGTTCTCTGCAAAATATGTTTAGAACACATTGAAAATACTACTGGTTTAGTTATTTCTCAGTTATTCACACTCTACAATATTGATTTAAGCAGTATTATGATAAAAAATCAATGATTTAAGTTAGAATAGTCAATGGATATTCCGAGAATATCCCAATCCCGATTTTTCAGTTTTTGCACCTATCCAGTATTTTGACTGCTTTCATCTTTTTTAAAGAAAGTATGGAATAGCTATTCAATAAATTATTCAAAGACCATTTTCCACTCGATCATCAGAGGCAAAGAGAAAATTTATAAATCAGCTTGCCTTTCATTTGTCAGAAATTTCTAGAAAATTTGGAATCCGAAAAGTTAGATTTCCAAAAGAATTGAATTAAATTGCTGAAATATGAGAAATTAAACATAAGATTTTTTTTATAGTAATGGTAATAATTTATACCTTCAACAATTTTGGCAAAATGTTTCCTTTACAAGAACGACCGAATCTGTTGACATTCAATAAAATGTATGCAAGTACATAAACATTTGCACCCTCATATAATCTGATAACTGTTATTTCACATATATAGATAATTCAACTCTTCTCACATCAAACTCCTTTACATGCCATAATAGTTTAACCTTATCGCTCGAGATGGTTTGCAATTATCACTGTTGTTTAGATTATTTCCGCTAGGTACAAAAACGTTATCGTTGTCAGTTAGAGTTCGTTAAATTGCCGGTAATCGCCGATTAAAGCAAATTTCTTAGGAAACTGATGATGCTCGGACACCTGTGTTTGGGTTCGGATACAATTACTTGTAGATGTTTAGGTGTGATTATACTAAATTATTATTACTACTACTACTACTATCATTATTATTACAACTATTATTATTATTACTAGTACTACTATTATTATTACTACAACTACTACTAGTACTATTATTATTATCATTATTATCGTGAATCCTGTGTATGTCTGTTGTTTTTATTCCTCTTTTAAGATAATCTACTACTAAATTAATGCAAAAGCAGCAAATAAAAGTTATGGCCTGCCTGAAATATAATTATTTATATTTTGAATTTTCCATATAAAATAAACTTTATGTAAGTTAAGTTTCCATGTTTTCTAGTTAAGAAAAGGCCTGTAAGCCAGCGAATCGAAGGTTCAAGTTTCAAATCTTATCTGTGGAATGGATACTTCTAGCTGAACATTTTAATTAAAAAGTGAACAGTACATATAAAAGACTAACGAAAACACTGTAAACCATGTTACAACAGAGAATTTCGCTAGCACTGGTTTTCATGAAAACAATACGTTACCCGAGCATTATGGGTGCAAACAACTTGTTCCCTTAAGCACCGTAAGTGCAATACAGAGATAAGTCCACCTCGGTTGAATGCCTAACTAAGCAAAAGAATGCAAAATAACCCCAATGATGCTGGATCTTGATCCATAAAGATATGAAAAAAGTTTAGCATCTTTGCCAAGTTTCTACAATGCATACTTCTAATGATTGTTTAAGAGATTACTATTAGATATATATATGTTAAACATTGTATGCGTCATAATTGTCAAGTGTTATCTCGTGGTATTGTCAAGCAATTTCTTTAAACCTTTAATCTTGGCTAAGTAAAAGCTGTCTAAATAAATTAAATTGTTCTCTTCAATTGAGTGGAGTACAGAGACAAAGTGCTATTAAAATAAAGAAAGTAAATACAAAACTTTTAAAAAAGTAAGAAACACTTCTTTATACTAGTGTATACGCTAAATGTGGACTAAGGACAAAAGAAATAAAGTGATTTCAGTGAATCAGTAAAAATATATCTGCATCAAGTCACAGTAGCTAAATTTTCATTAAGCTTCTCTTTTCCATTTCACAAAAAGAAAAACCCACCCTCGTTGCAATATGCATGCGTTTTAAACGGCGCATGGAAAATGTGGAGGTAGCGAGCGCTCCACATTTTTTTGACTGATGGTACAAAGTAAGGTAGCGTGATCAGTCTTAGGCTTAACCAACTTTACCATTAAAAGATGTCCAAAAATATCAATTACACTATGGTATTCAATTTCATAAGAGGCTGAGTGCACCTCAAAGCAGCAGGTATAAAAACACTGCAATGATATCTCCAGTGTCCTATCTGGGATTTCAGCCTGTTCCGCGCCATTTGTACTAATATTATTTCAACGTGATATGTAAACAACAACTGTACAAAAAGCACACAATGCAATTAAAAGTGTATATTCCAGCACAAAATTTAAAATAAAATATATTCCTCACTTCAATAGGGTTCAGGGAAAGGGTTCAATCTTATGCTTTCTGCTATTAAATTCTAGAGAAGACTCAGTACACCTGAAACTGTCAGGCATAGAAAGATTGCAATAAATTCTCCAGTGTCGTGACCAAAATTTCTACCTGGGCTGTTCAATTCGTAGTGATATTATTTCACCCTTGTACGTAGACGACCAGTGTACAAAAAGGATACAATGCTATTTAGTACTCAATGTTCTAGCAGAAAATTTAAACAAAATATATTCCTTACTTCATATAAAACTCTGCATTTATCTTTAGTTAGGGAGTCATCAGTGCGATCCCAGCTCGTACCATGCAATATCCTTTAACAGAATACCTAACAGATCGACAATTGTAAAGTTATCTAAAAGCATTCAAACTAATTCAAGCTCCGAATCGGCTTCAAATAATTTCACCACTCACATAAGTCCATAATACAGCACAAATATAATTAAGCACTAAGTAAAATAAAGTTGCTAGGGCTCTCTGTTTTCAGATACTATAAAATGAAGTACGTATTTCAGCAATAAATTATAATATTCTTAGATGAGAATGTGCGTAATAACCATGTTTATACAAATATGTCTTCCCTTTACTGTTTTTAAATAGGAATTCCGAGCTTCTAAACTCATTTTCTATTACTACCATGTATTTTTCATGGCGTCCAATTAATATTATAATATTACAATACAAGAATGGGGTTCAATAAAAAATGCAACGAATCAAAATGTTCTCTGAAAATCTGACCAAATTTTTCACTTTTATAACGGTTTCAGCCAACTAACTCTCATAATCAAGTTGAATATTCAAGTGCCGTATATTACAAACTATCCATGTTAATTTTTGTGTCTCAGTCCTGGAACTACTAATACAAGGCAGTGCTAAATCACAATTGGTTCACCTAGATCTTCAGGTCAGAAGCTGCTTTTGCACAAAATATCTATCATGACTATATATTATTCTAATAATTTAGTAAGCATTCCTCCAGTCTATAATAACAAAGTGTAGACAGCCAAGTTCAATTGTTGGCTGTTAGTGAGAACTATAAACTATAGCTGAAACAACTGTGTGTTTCGCGATGACGCCAAATGTATAAGCATTCTCCGAGATTGTATTTTAAATTCCCAGACTTCATGGATTTCTTTTACTTCATATCCACGATTCATACTTTAACGAAGTTCTGGTGTGGGAAAGTTCCCTGAATTCCCTTTCTTTTTCTATATGGTGACAGTCATTATTATTGGTTTCTTCCATACATGTTCTGCCCAGACGAAAAGTAATTTTGAATTACAGGACTCACATTTGCTGGGTTGGAATCCTACAGCTGATCGTTTCCGATAAACATAAACCAAATTATTCGTCAGAATTTAAAAATTATAATGAGAGAATCAATCAGGGATTGGAATCCCACTTGTAACAAGTATTTCTAATTTTCAATAATAAATATATATAGTTGAAAGTTACCGCTGCAAGATTTAATAAAATATATAAATGATTAGAAAATAAAAACGAATACTCATTTCTTCTCTAATAATATAATCGTTGATTCAATTTACGAAGCACAGTAGAAAATTGCATAAGAAGAATTCCTCTACACAATTTCAAAATGAAGCTGAATAAAGAATAAATCCACAGGCCTCACTTGGAAATATATATAAACAAGCGTAAATTGTCTACAACATTCTCTTTCCTTCAGTGACCTAAAAATCTCTCAAAGTCCTCCTTCGCAATTTAAAATTATTTGAGAATCAACCCCGCCATCTTTAAAGAATGGTATTCCTCAAATGTTGAAATGTTTCGTTTCTTGTTCGAAGTAATAAACCCATCTGTATTCATCTATCACCATAATTGAATATACTGTTACTCAAAATGGGTCAACCATAAACATCTGAGCGTTTTAATACTGGTTGTCTATCGTTTTCTCCAAAGCTGGTGATTTACAACATCTTCTTCATTATGTCAAAAAACTCAAGAAATAAATAACATATTTATGAGAGCTAATGTAATTAGCTGCTTCTGTCTGTGATCACAGTCTAAAAATCCTATACCAGGGAACTTCCTTCATCATCAAAAATAAATTTTCAAAACGCATACTGCTATATTATTTTATTTTAAAGATCCCCCCCCCCAATAAAACTTACTAACAAATGTTTTTATAATCTTGATCATAAAATATGTTAGCTTTTCATAAGCGTTAGACAATTTAGACAAGCTGGCGATAGTAAAAAGGACTATTTTCGTTATTCACACTTTATTATACATCAATCAAACAAACAAAGCCTCGCGTGGCTCCTACTTTCGCATTGAAGTCTCCCATTACAAATTTGTAATGCGATTTGCTACTATCCAAAACCTTCTCTATCTTCTCTTCATTCTTCCTCCACACTTCTGATAGTCCTATGATGCACACTTAATCCTCTTGAGTCCATTCTGCAATTCTTCTAATTTGTCCTCTCCTGCAAGTGACTGACAGTTGAGAGTCGCCGCGTATAGGTCCGTTCGAGTTGCCGTGTCGGTGTTCTGGCAGTCTACAGTCCAAACCCTGCCATTTTGACCATCTGACTTCCTGCAGGACTGACCGTTGCCGTTGCCAGCCGCATTCCGTCCTCCGGGCAGTGAGGTCCCCCGAGGCTGTTTCCTTACTTGTACCATCATATGTAAAGAAAGGAGGGGTCCTGATATTTGACTCACCACGCTGTCAGCTAATGCGGGTTGGTGAGCAGCCCATCCATGTTCCTTTGCCAAGTAGTTGCTTGGGTACTAACAGGCCCCACGACGTGAACGTATGGATTGGACATTAGGAGTCTACCTCGGTCGGTTCCCTTCAGCCATACCAAGGGGAATTAAGGAGTCTCCTCCCAGCTAGTGGCAGAAGCCTTTTGGGGCGACCGTTCCGGTTTCCCGGTCCTGTCCCAGTTTTCCGGCCACATATATAGGTTTGGTGGGGTGACTTCGGGTTGTGGTGGTATTTTTTATATTTATCGTCATCAAGCATAACCCCCCTCGCCGCGGTGTGCCCATTCGTCGATTACCCACCCCGAACCGCCTGCCCGCGCCGTTCACAAGCTCTGAGTAAAGCGACCGTGAAAGCTTATTCAAAGCCTACACCGCGATGTGATAGCTTAAATTTAAATTTTGATTTTTTACAGTATATCTAAACTTAGAGGCTTGCACGTTTTAAGAATATAGCTTGAGAACTTCATAAAAATTACGTTCCTTTGTTTGGGGTCATTGATAACTGAACAATTATAATTTTCAATGTTTTAATTTTTTCAGTGTATCCGACATTATTATTAATTAGATTTTTATAATTTTTTATTATGAAATATTGTAAGATTCTTCTGTTAAGTTAAACCCATAAGTTTACTTTATAATGTCCTTCTTTGGAATAGGCATACTATATTTCTAAATGTATTGCAAGGTGGTAAGCCGCGCCTTGGTTGGGTTCGATTGAAATGTGAGTATCCAAAAAGAGATCGAAGTACATTCTAGAATTTTTTCGAACAGAAAGAAACTATAATTGGCTAATATTTTTGCGCCGTTTTATGAACAAATAGGAAAGAGGAATTTGAAACAGAAACTTCGATCAGTTTCCGGAAGGAAGCTAAGAAGCTTTGGACTCTGAAGCGGCATTTGCTTGTATGTTTGTATCGATTTTTTTTTCGGCTGACGAGTGACATAGCCATACTTCATTTTTGCTGTTTACAAAATGTTAGGTATCTCGATTATTGTGAACAGCGAGCTTTGGCCCCGATCTTTTATCGGAAGCAACTGGTTGGGGAAAAAAAAGTGACATTGTTTTATAAACAGAACAATAAACTCAAGAAAATTGTAAGAGGAAGCAATTGGCTCTTTTTGGTGTAATGATAGAAAAAGATGACGTTAGTATAGTGAGATTCTTGTATTTTTATTGTGCCAACATAAAAACATGTTTTTAAGAAGTACCTGCTTAAGCTTGGAGCTCTGAGCTCGTAATTTGTTTCTAAGACGCGAGATGGAATTAGTGTCAACCGCTGGTCGCACCGTCTGGTGGTGTTTGTAGAAACTTTTT
>JAGDQP010026532.1:0-25833 GCA_022664845.1 Lepisma saccharinum
AGTTGCAACAGAAAGTAGTGATTTTATCAGCTGTCACTAGTTACTGAACCAGTGAGATGATACTTGAGTGGTTAGACGTATAGCGTTAACCTGTAAAATAGTTCCTTAGTAATGATTACAGAATAGTGGTCACACAAACTATTATCCATATGGTGATTTCGCCCTTATTGGTTGTGAGTTTGTCGCCTTTGGTACTGAATCTTTCATATTGAAAACTACAGCCCCTTTAGTTACATTTTGACTTATCCTTTTATTTTCAGTATCAAATGTAATACCTTCAGTACCAATCCTCTCGTTGTGCAGTGTTGTTTATTTGTAAACAATGTGTATCAGGATATTCTTCTATAAGCTTTTGAAAACTTTTCTATATCGTCTGAAGCTATAGTCCGTCTCTGTTTAAAACTTTTATTTTGTTGATGGAAGAAATATATTGGTCCTGGCCTTAAATCAAGGTGCCTGCTCTTTTGCCTAGAGTGAGTGAGAAACAAGTGAAAATTTTCTGTCAGAATGGTCAGCGTTAGCTGGACTTGAGCGTGCGCTTGCTTTCATAGTGCCGATCCGTCACTAGACCAAGGGGAGCTAGTTCTATCTTTCACGGTTACTAATGTACGCTGTAATAAGGGGTTGCCAGATACCTGAAGAAGTCGGCATTTAGTTAGTGGTAGTGAATACAATCGATAAAAGCTATGATTTGCACAGTTACAATAAAAATAGAGAGAGGGTCTTTTCTTTACTAACAGAATACTTTCATTGTTCCACTTAGTATTTACCTATTACACAGGTGGACCTTTCTGTGTGTTTTCTTTCTTCTTTACGTTAATGTACTGTACAATAAAGATTTGCTTTTTAGGGACTAAAATTTATACATCTTGATCAGAAAATATAGATGTGAAACTTAGAAAATGTCCAAAATAGTTTTGGAAACCTGGAAAATTTTAGTGTTATAGGTTTCTTATTTATATTAGAACTTTATTATTTTTTGTAGAGAGTTACTTACAGATGATCTACCTTTTAAACGTTCTACCGCTGAAAACAGTACTTATTTTTAAAAGTTTCTTTATATTTATTTATTGGAATGAATTCTTATGTTTGTTGTATCCTAAACTTAGTTTATTAACAGTGTTATGAACGGATGAATAATTTTGTAAATTATACTAAATAATTTTGTATATGTATATAGTACAAAGTAAAACAAAACCAACTAAATAATGATTTCCTTTACCTTTTAAAATTGTTTTGTTGTTTCCGTCAGTAAGTGCTTATTATTCCCGTCTCTTTGGTATGTTATTCAATTCCTCGCAAAAATATTTCCTGTTATAATACGCTCAGAAAGAGTTAAGATGTCATACTTAGGTAACGACATGTCGTAACCTAAGTTAGATTGAAGTTGCATGTAGTAACACACTGCAGGCAGGTAATCCATTCTAACTATGTGCTTGAAAATGGATAGTGTTTGTTTGATTTTAAGCAGAATTTGGTGTGAACGCCCTCACTTTTGGTGAGTTTTGAGCTGATCTAACTCATTTTTAACGATGTCTGAGTTTCGCTTAAAAATAACTAGTCTTTCAGCGCAAAATTTACGCTCACTTGAAAGTAAAATATTTATGTCGTGAAAAACTTAGACGAATACCTAAAACTGGCTTTTGAGTGTTTAATTGGCTGGTATTTTGTTCTGGCATATGTACAAGGTATCCCTGAAATAACGGTGCAAACTTTCTGTACATCAAAACAAGAAAAAAAAATCCTTTGAAGAAATTCAGAAATCTGATTAAAGTTACAGCGGCATCGTCACAAAGGACGTCCTAACTAGCCTAAGGCCTATGTGTCAAGCTATGGCGTCATTTGTGATGATGCCTCCGTGACTTTAAACCCTTTTATCTCCGAAACTGCATAATTTTGAATTTCAGAGAAACTTTTTTCTTGTTTTGGTGTAAATAATTACCGTCCAAAGTTCGCATTATTTCGACCGGCCGAGCGGTCTGCGGCGGTAGGCCATCGGCTCGAAGGTCCCGGGTTCGAGTCCAGGCTGGGGCATGGGTGTGGATTTTGACACTTAACAGCTAAAGGAGTATCGTGACGGGCCGAAGACCAAAGTTACTAGACTGGCCCATATAAAATAAAGTTTTAAAGTTTTTTCGCATTATTTCGGGGACACCTTGTATGGTGTGAGTTTTCTGACAAGTTGGAAGAAAGATAAGCGTAAATCATGGGAAATTTCTGTTTCTGTGCTTTACCATACTATCCATATTGTGCTTTACCAAACTTGTATCTTATTGTAGCAAACGAAGGGAAATGAATTTGGTCTTTACGCGTATCAAATGTGGAACAATTAAATAACTGATGCACTCTTTAAAAAAATGGAAATGGAATTCAACACAGGTGTTGCTTTGAAGATTCTCTAGTTACGTAAATGGATTGCTATTTACGTAACTCCTTTAAGTACCAGAAATTTCAAGAAATAGTTGCTTGCAGAGATTAATTTGGAGTAACGTTTGTTGTGTTTTCATGAGTTTATTTTTGCCTAAAAGTTTGGAACTTAAGAAAGCACCCTGTATGAGTTGTAAATGAAAGTATACCGGTACACGTTTGTGCTTTCAAGTTTTTTTTTTTTTTTTTTTTTTTTTTTTTCTATATTACGAGAGCGTAAGCTATAATTACCACACGGACACTGCACTCCCCAGATTTTCATTTGTTTTCACCATTTAGGTCGAATGTGTATATTAGAGGTGGATCCATTTTCAGGATTTCATACATGAGACGATTCGTTGATTATTCCAGGTAGTGTGCGAATTAAGTTGTTGTTTTTTACAGGGGAGGAGGGGGATGAAATGATGTTGATAAGAAAATGACGTAATGAATCTAATAGTATACATTATACATGCGTCCAGATGCAGACTCACTCGGGGTGGAGAGATTTTCCCCTCATCTCCCCCGAGGTACACTAGGATAGAAGAAGATAATACAGTAGAGCTGTTAAACAAAGAAAACATTATTACTTTGTTTTAACATATGTATCCATTTGCATTGTCCTAAATAGCACAGGATATCCCAGGGATATCCGATTTAGATCCACAATATGCGTACAATGTTCCAGAATATTTGGGATCAAATAAGGATATTCTTTGTAGAATATTAAAAGGATATTGTGGGTTGGAGTTTCAGGAATATTCTGAGAATATCTCCAACGAATAATCATGTTCGACATATTCGTAGAATATACTTCGAATATCCCCAGGAATATCCGTGGATATTCGAGAAATTCTAGTATCAACCTATCTCTAATTTATTTATTACGTAATTATTTTTAATTAAATATGTATCGTTTACATTGTAGAGCAATGTTGACGAAAGTATCGAATATCGGGGATTTAATATAACAGGGTGGTACATTTAAAAGTTGCCACCCCCTTTATCTCGTAATAGAGTAGTTTGTTTAAAAAAAATTCCGAAACACCTCAGCTTTGGTTTTGAGGGGGGCGAAATACTGTGACAGTTTTAAATGTGCTGCCCCATCCTCTAGTAGCAAAGGCTTCAATTTTCTTAAATGGCAAAATGGGTCGAGTGGCACATCATTTGAAAGCTACGTTCATTCTGTTTACGGAAAAGTTATTATTTTTTTATTTTGCCGAATACTTCGGAAGAATTTGCGTTTCGACCGTTTATTAAGTATACATACGAAAATATCAAAAGAAGAAATATTTTATTAAACATTGAGAGTACAATAAACTACCCATGATACCGTCGAAGCGACTGCATTTAGCCGCATTGTGATTAATGTGAAGTGTGTTGCCCCATTTCCTGAGGTCTAGTGGCAAAACCTTCCAATTTCTTAAATGCAGCGTGAGTCAAATGGCACATAATTTGAAAACGTCTTTGATTCTATTTAGAAAAGTATGTTTTGTGTGGAAAGTTAATGAATACTTCACGTGTTATGGAGATTTGAACGTGTACATTCTATAAATTTAATAATCGTTAGTAATACAGATCGTTGCAGTCCAAAGTTTACGAAACTAAAGTGTCCACATCTCGGGAACGGGGACGTATATCTGGATGGGTATATCCCTGTTGATCTAGGCATCTTATATTTTGAAATGCTGACCTTACATGAACGATTATAGAGATACAGGTCGTCATAGAACAAAGTTGCCATTATAATCAAATATCTTGCGTCTTTAAGTGAAGAGGATTCTTACAACGGTACACGTGTGGAGGCTGGTGCAAGAGGAGCTTGTCCTTTAGTAAAGTATGATCCTCCTCAGTTTGGTACTGCTTTAGTATTTAAGTATTCCCAAGTAGATTTCCTACAAAGCATTCACAGACATTTGTAACTTTCTTGATTTCTAGTTTATCAAGTCCTTTTATTTCAGATTGATATTCAGTACAAACAAATCCTTTTTACAATAACTTGTTAGATGATCTGTAGTGACAAACGAAAAACACCATACCAATGTGTACTGGGACACACTAGTCCAATAACGAGCTTACTGTCTCCAGTGTCCAAATGATCAAACCGCAATATCCCATAGCCTTCTTACTGATATTTCAAACAAATTTCATTTTTGTCGAAGATTCAACAGCTCTTTCAAACGATGTGTCACTTCACGCCTATCGCTATTTAAGAAAATTGAAGGTTTTGCCACTAGACCTCAGGAAATGGGGCAACACACTTCATGTTAATCACAACGCGGCTAAATACAGTCGCTTCAACGGTATCATGGGTAGTTTATTGTACTCACAATGTTTAATAGGATAAAATATTTCTTATGTTGAGATTTTCGTATGTATACTTAATAAACGGTCGGAACGCAAATTCTTCCGATGTATTCGGCAAAATTTAAAAATAACATTTTCGTAAACAGAATGAACGTAACTTTCAAACGATGTGCCACTCGACCCATGTTGCCATTTAAGAAAATTGAAGGTTTTGCCACTAGACCACGTAGGATGGTTCAATATGTTCAAATTTACCCCAATAATATTCCTAGGAGTCCTCGTCTACTGTTTGATGAGTTGAGTGTATTTATAAGGTTTAATAGGGTAAAATATTACATTTTTGGAGAAATGACTGTGTATAATAATTAAAAGTTTTTAACGCGATTTCTCCCAAAGTATTCAGTCAAATCCAAGAAGAAAACTACCTTTGTAATTAGAATCGAAGTAACCTTCAAACGGTGTGCTACTCGACCCATGTTGCCATTTATGAAATCAAGGCGTTTTGTGATTTTTCAAACAAATCACTCTCTACGAGATAAAAAGCGTGGCAATTTTTAAATGCCATATATATATATATATATATAAGATGGTAGAATAAAGTACAAACAATTACAGAAAGGTACAACTTACATTACAGAATACAAAGACAGGCGTACACAACATCGCACACACACAATAGAAAAGCGGCAACAGCGTGTTCACATGATAGATGATAGGAGATAAAATGGACGGAGAGGACTGGTGCTAAGGAGTCGCCACGTTGCCTACTACTGCTAGGTAACAGAGTGGACAGGCTATGGAGGCGGGAAAATGACTAAAGGGGTCCGAGAAAACACCAAACGGAGAAGGACTATGGTTACTAGGAGTAAGTGGGTGAGAGGTTTCCTAAAGGAATAAGAGGGGACGGAATAAAATAATAATAAAGGTGAAGGGGAAAAATGAGGTATAAATAATATAAAATTGAAAATAAAGACGGAAGGAGAGAATGGAAGAAAGAAGCACCGAAGAAGAGGAGGAGGAGGAAGAAAAAGACCGCTGCACAGAATTAAAGCCGGGTTGATTGTTGGCGGAGAGCATACGTCTGCTCCCATCTCTTTCTAACTGTGGCGGGTGAGTCAGGGTTCAGAACTTTCAGGATTCTGACTCCGAAGTTCTCGTCAAAGGTGCAGCTGTGATATGAAGTGTGTTCAGGTATGAGGAGATGAGGATTTGAAGGAGTAGAGATAGTTGTTGATGCGGATTGTTCGGGGTGTTTGGGTTTCTCCAACGTAGAAGGGGAACATAGGTTACGAGGCCTCCCACTGAGTCACTATTTCAACTAAAGTTCACTTTTTTACCGATGGTCACTAAAAGTTCCCTAATTTTATAAAACTGTTACTGAAGTCACTTTGTTTCAAATTATCAAAATTACTTGTGAATTTAAAAATAACAACTTTGAAAGCAGTCAAATATGTGAACCAATTTAAGATTATGTTCCAATAATAATCTAATGCTCTTTTAATTGAGAATTGTATTATTTGTTATGGAACGTTTGTGTACATTTATTCAGTGTTCAGAGTGTATCTTTTGTTGGTTGATACAGAGCTCGAACCCTTTCATTAACCATTTGAATAGCACTATCACAAAAATTTGTTCCTATTTACAAGCTAAATTGAATGAAAAAATAAGTAGCTACATTACAAAATAACATAGATAATTGTGGTTCTACACTTCTCTAGTCCATTGTTGCAGTAAGACTACAAAACACAAAATCAACATTGATAAAGTTTATATATATATATAAATAACTAAATCTAAAACTGAATTATAGATTTATCTTTCTTGGCAAAAGTACCAGTATTTGCCTGTAAATGAATCAAAATTCATTAAGTGAGAAAATTTAAAAAAAAAAAGTTTTATTTGTATTCCATACCTTGGTATCAATAAGTTAGAATTCTGATGTTTTGGTTTATTTAAAAAAAAATGTTTCGTTCATGGTTTAACTGAATGTGTTCTTTACTTTAAATTAAAAAACTTGTGATTAAGTGCAGGACAAGGAAACGAATAATTTATTCCTATTCAGAAGTTAAATGAATTAAAAATGGTAAGACTGGGACTGTATGTCGCCCAAAGGAGTTACAAAAATACAAGTCTAATGGTATGGATCAAGCTGTCTACAATACTATTCTGAAGCATAACGTGAAACAAAGTGCCCATCAAATGGGATTGCCACCGGTGTTCACATTTCAACAGTAAAACATACTGCTCAGATCAACATAGAGTGGTTGATTTGGAACATTCCCAGACAGTTGAAAATACCCGCTCCAAGTCCGGATCTGAATCCGTTTTTCACTAAAAAAATAGCGTATGTGTTACTTAATACCATACTCTTTAATGTCGATTGTTGCAAAATCAATAACTTCGTTACTCACTTCATAGCTATAGTTTACATGCATATATTGAGGTATACATTAAAAGTATCACTCACAAGTTCACTTTCTACTGAGAAAAATCACTTTTTAAAACAATTTGGTCGCTATTTCAACTAATTTCAGTTTGCATTCTTGGTGGGAGTCCTGGGGTGGTACTGACAAGTAAACCTGGGAAACTGTAGACACGCTGGTTTGTTTGAAACCCGGGAAAGTATAGTGCAAGTGAAAATATTTGGAGCCCCGTTTGCCGTTTTGGCCCATAAAACGATTTACAAATGTTTTTAACCAATCTTCCCACCTGCAAATCACGAGAAATCACAAAGTTCATGACTATATTAAAATTATCATAACTTTGTAACTTTTCATCCGATTTGCACTTTTTATTATTATTATTATTATTATTGAAGGGGAAACAATCCTGTATAAGACTAATAAGTTTAATTTGTCATTACAGTTTATAGTGAAACCTACTTCCTTACCGATTCGGTTATAGTGAAATAGCTTTTCCAAGCAATTCCTAGTACTATACCCATGTACGGAAATATATGGGCCATATGTTAAAAATATATTACTAATATATGGCTAATATTTTGAAAAGATATATTAACATATTACTAATGAATGTTTTACTAAATTATAAAAAAAACCTGTTGTTCCATTATTATTTTGTATTTCGAAATGTTCATTTAAAATCTTTAAGAGCAGTTTTTGAGTTAATTATATAATATAGGAATTGCCAATATATTTCCGTACATGAGTATAGTACTAGGGAATAGCTTGGAAAAGCTATTTCACTATAACCGAATCGGTGGGGAAGTAGGTTTCAATATAAACTGTAATGACAAATTAAACTTGTTAGTCTTGTAGAGGACTATTTTCCCTTCAATTTTTTTTTTTAAAAATCGTGCAAATCGGATTAAAATTAACAAAGTTATGACAGTTTTCGTGATTTTCAGGTGGGAAGATTGGTTAAAACATTTGTAAATCGTGCACTATACTTTCCTGGAGTTCCAAGGAAATCGGTGTGTCTACAGTTCCTTAAGTTTACTTGTGAGTCAGAAGATTGGGAGCGCAGGGAGCTTCGCGGAGAGGCCAGGAGGAGTCTGGCACGGTCCAATTGTTTAAGGATGAGGTGATTGGGACATCCACGGTCGGTGAGAGCTGAGGATAGGGTACTGAAATCATTTTTAAGTAGCTCGTCAGAGGAGCGGATTTAGGAGCACCGGACAGCAAGAGCGTTTGGTATGGTATGGGAGCTTTTGAAATGGAGATATTGCTTGGTAAAATAAGATGGAAAAATGGTACTTACATGTTAGGGTGCAAAGACAGGTATACATAAGCTCCACAAACACGAAAGAGAAGCGGCAACATTTCGCAGAAGCGTGTTCACACAATAGGAGAGAAAATAGATAGAGTGGACTGGTGCTAGCGAGCTGCCATTGTTGCCAACTGACGCTCGGTAACAGAGTGCCCAGGTTATTGAGGCGGGAAAATGACTAAAACAGCAGGAGAAAAAGCCCCGAATGGAGAAGAAAGTGCGGAGGTTACTAGGAATTGAATTTAATTCGTTTATGGCCTTCAAGCATTTTTGGTTGAGGTCGGGATAGGATCTTAAGGTGCTATCCCTGCATTCGCCTGGTGAAACAGGAGGTTACTTTGAGTCCGTGAGAGGCTTCCTAAAGGAATAGGAGAGTAAAGAATCAGCGGTGATAGGAAAAATAAACTATTCATATATTTCCAGTTACAAGGATATATTTGTTATACTATTATGTGAACTTCCTTTAGTCTTGTATGTGTCCCGTAAGATATTTAGTACTTTCGTTTTTGCTTTCTCCAAGGTTTCCGATATTTCTTTATGTTGATTGCGTCACCATATTGCACTAATTCCATATTGTTTCGATAATTAATTTAATTATCCCTCCGTAAAAAATTTGTTTATGTTCTGGGATGTAAATACACCCCCACTCGGTAAATAATGTATCATTTTTTTAACTTGCTAAAAAGGGGGTTAAAATACAAATTCGAGCTGAGGGGTAGGCAATACATATAAGGTAAAATTTGAATGGATAGAGGATTAGTACCAGCGTTTGTTCCTGAAGAAATTAACGTGCACTAGTAAACGCCTGTTACTAGATTAAAATCAATCATACTTTTCGAGACTTGGTCCCATTAATGATGACGCTTTGTGTGTGGTTGAACAGGTAGTAGAGTGACAGTTCCAAGATGGATGATGTCTACATCATGCAAAGACAGTAGACAAATGCCAGGTACAAGTGAGAAATGGAACTGACGAGTAGTTTTATGTTGAATGAGCCGACTTAGAGTCAGTCAGTCAGACAATATGATAAATATTATTTGAAAAGTATATAATGGGTGAAGTAAGAGTACGTTGATGTTGGGGAAGGGGAGGGGGGAGAGAAGTTTTGCTCTCAAACACTGATTGAAGGCTTCTTACCACAGACGGTGCGTAGACATGTTTGGCTTTGTGGATATAAGAACACAGTGACACGAAAAGTCACATCAAAACTAGTGTTGTGTAGTTGCGTGTGTGTGTATGTATGTATGTGTACAGAAACTTGAGGGTTTGGTCTAAGCAAGTAAATTGTGCAAGTAGGATGTAGACATCGTTTGAAGTTGGACAGGTTCTTTTAGATGAAAACTGCTGTGCTGATTAATGTAATTGGAGACGTAGTAACGATGGGACAGGTTTTACATCTGGCATTCTTACATTTGTGGGCGAGAACTGAAGGCGACTGGGAGAAAGGAGTAGCGTGGACTAAGAGGTTTCCAAGATTCTGAGGGTGCTGAAAATTACTGTCGGCTTGGTGGAAGAAACTGATTTGGTTTCGGTATCAGATTAAATTAAAGAATATGGAAATGGAAACGTAGAATTTGTTTGACTATGGTTAGTATAGGATAAAATTGAGTGGTTATGGGGGCTGGATTCGGATTGGTGCAGGGAATGTGAATGGGTTAAATGCACAAGAATGAACGTCGGATCTTTTAGGTTTCAAGATTGACCAAAGATATTGATCGATGGATAGCCTCGATTGACCAAAGAAATAAAAAGCTTTTAACAATAGTGTTACAAGAAAAGTATTCTTGTTACAATATGATTATGAAATGTAATTCTTATCGATAATTAGGTATACAAAGGACATTGCTCCGTATCTTGGTAATGTTTGAAGACTATTGGAATTGTATCTGTATAAATGAATGAAAATGGTACAAGTAAGTTTGCTACGAACTAGGTATCCATACAGCAAGGATATTATTTGTCTATATCACAGTGAATAATGTAATTGCTACAAGGAAATAACAATTGGCACGAAGATAATAGATACGGATTTAAATTCGTGGCAGACGTAAGCCAATGTAAGAATTCAGCAGAAAGAAATACGTGTTGATTTGAATTCATTTTCACAATAAGAATTATGGCGTACAGAAAGAAAATACTGGCGATTATTTGGAAAGCCATAAAATTATACAAGATGGGCAAGATACAGGGAATACTCCCACCTTCTTTCTTTCATTGGGATCGAAAGTCTATACAACTATTGCCCCTACAACTAAAGCCCCTTAGTTACTAAACTAACATTTGAAGAACTAAAAGACGTGTTAAAGCACCAGCAGCTTGAAGGTAAATCACCTAAAGAAGTGTGCTTTTTTGAGCTTTGCTACGTGCACTAGGAGATCAACCTTTTCTGTGGGAATAGCCAACGATGTCACACGTCAAATGTTATTATCGAAAAATTCCCCCACTTTCAGTAAGACTATAGAAATTGCTATTAAAGCTTCAGTCTACACTCATGTAATAAAGACTTCTTCAGTCTGCAGTCATTGACGAATTTTCATGTAGAGACGATTACCCATTTTCTTTTCTTAAAGATTAGTCGCAGTTGTTCCAGTTGTTATGGATAATGAGGATAAAATGTAAAAGCGAGAGGACTTACGAGAAATTGATGTGTTAATAAAATAAATGTTCATATCTCTTTAACTCAACTGGCCTGGAATTCTAAATGGCGAAGCTCAGGTCTCGTTGTGACTGTTTATGTTTGAATGAGATCGTCTTACAAAAACGAACCTGTTGCTTGATTCTCAGTTGAATTGAGATCAGGTCTCGTTGTGACTGTTGATGTTTGAATGAGATCGTCTTACAAAAACGAACCTATCGCTTGATTCTCAGTTGAATTGAATTTGAATTTTATTTTTAGGCAAGTCAGGCCGAATGATTGATGATGTGTGAATTGGTGGACTGAAAAAAAGTGGGAGGAAACGGGAGAACCACGAGAAAACCCACGCACATGGTATTTGTCCACCACAAAGTCATCATGGCACGAGCCGGGATCGAACCGAGGACCCTATGCACCACTACTACTGAGTCACCGCGTCCTTCTTTCTTCTAGTACTCGTGTACTCACTGAGTTCCGGAATTGTGGAGAGTTCAAGCATTTACAAGATTACAAATTTTCGCATACCATTGCATATTTTCGATGCTTGTAAATATTCCCCCTTAAGATTAAACTACTTTTCCGGAAGAAATGTTCTTGAACTGGAATTAATTGTTCATCTCATATCGTTGAAAACAATGGCTTATCGCTATTCACTAATGGGCGTGTAAGAAATATATAGATGCTTTTGTGACGTTCCACAACAATTCCAAAATTTTACAATAATTCCTTCTATAATTTGTAATAATATTCATGCTTTATTCAATAGGTGTAAAAGGTGGAAATTCTCTCATGTTTCTGACCTGAGCAAAGTATTCGACGATAACCTTCCGTCTACCAAGCAGAAATAAGTTATTCTGCTAATCGAGTTCTAAGGCTTATAAAAAGGTGGTGTTTCCAATTTTTCCGACTTCCTCTCACTTCTGTGTTTGTTTTATGCATTGGTCAGGACTAAACTAGAAGTGTAGTTCGGAATCTTCGTTGTGTAGTACACGTTCAAACGTTCCTCATGTTCTTCCTAAATTGGTAGTGTAATAAACTTTTGAAACCATATAAATGATATAATTAAACTTTCTATAATGAATATTGCACACTATTAGAGATGAGAATTTTCTGTAACAGAAAGGTTTATCTGGACAGATAGTTCCTAAGAAGTTAATTGATGGCAATATCAAGTGCTCTCAGTTACTATCCCTAGTACGTGTGAGAAGGCTATGAAATTATGCTCATTTTGCTTAAAGTACGACTCCACGAAGTCCACTAAACATTTGCCGATTAGTCGATCATGTAAGCTAATTAACGAAGAATGTCCGAGAAGCGATATGGTGTATCCCAATTTCTGCTTTAAGCAAAAGCATTCGTTGAAGTTTCCCACAGTTATATTTATTAGTTATGCTTTTTTTGCTCCTGTATATTTGTGTATTGTTGTCAATTCTTTGTTACTATTATTTGTATTATTCTTATGTTGTAGAATTTCTTTTGAAACGGTTCTGCTTATTATGTCACGTTTAAATGGGACTTAGTCCTGCAAGTTTATTTAGAGAATTAATCAAATCATATTTTTTTTTTAATATAGGTAGGCGATGGTAGGTCTTAAACGTAGGTAATAACCGTACACGTGGTATAAATTTTTCAGATATGGGAGGAATGGTGAAAGGAAAGATCTTGTGGGAGGTTTCCGATGTTTGACCAGATCAGAACTAAGGTTACGTTACCAGCTAGATATTGTACGGTATATTCAGTGGTGCGTATAGTGAATGTTTTTCTTCATTACAGCTTATCTTTTCTATCGTATCATCGTGATTGTAATTTATATAATACAATAATACATTTTCAGTTTGTTTTAGTTGTGATTAACGTCCTAAAAAGTAGCTGATAAGGTTCTAAGGACAGGGTCGACGTTTATGGTAAAGTGGACTCCGAACCACGTAGTTCTTTGGACCCCTTCCGAGTTTAAAATTGTACTCAAAACCACGCGCAAAGAAGGCGATTCTGTTAACCATCCTGAGAACGGGAGATCATAAATGTTCTTTGAGCGATCGAAGTTGTAAACATTTTTGATGTATATCCTTTTATTTCTGGTAGTAGTTGCAGAATATATTCGTTCAAAGCAGTGTGGCATTTCAATTTCATACAGTAAAATCGTTCTTATCCTTAATTTCAGATTGCCAGGCCCTTTATACATGCCAGATTTGTGATGATCAGTCTTCCAACGGAAGTAGTTTTCGTAGACACATCTTGATTCATGACGGCTTAAGACATCTTGGACCGCATTGGAACTGTGAATTGGATTGTCCTGATGTTGTGCCACCGAGAACATATCGTTGCTTCGTTTGTGGCCAAATATTTGGCACTAAACGAGAGTTAAAACGAGACATTATATTTCACGTCTCTGACGAAATCTACTCATGCAAATTTTGTGATCGATATTACATCATGGAGGAATATTACTTGAATCATTTAGCGTCGCATTACGCGAAAATTGCTCGTGCTTACGCAGAGAATGAGTTAAATAATGGTCATGGCGTGACTAATGAAACACAGTTTGAGTGTTATGTTTGTGGATACGTGGATATATATCCAGCTTATAAAAGTGATACGTGTTCAGGATTGAAGATTCAAAGAAAGGATGAATGTGTTGCGTGTGTAGATTGCTACGCAGACGACGATATTACAACCATATTGGAGTCGGTAAGTAAACGTGACGGTGTAAATGGGCTGATTGTGTGCCATATCTGTAAACAAGTGAAATGTAAAAGCAATTGTGATTTCCAACGCCATCTGAATATTCATGTAGAAGACAGACCATATCAATGCGCGCATTGTGATAAACGATTCTTCCGCCTTTTCCATTTAGAAAACCACATGAGAACACATGTGAAATTAAGCATGGAGCTGTTTCAGTGTGCGCTGTGTCCAAAGAATTACGCACAGAAAAGTAATTTGGAAATTCATCTGAAATCGTCTCATTTATCTGTTTGCACTCATCAGTGTAAGATTTGTGCAAAAGAGTTCCATCAAAAAGGTAATCTGACCTATCATATGAATGCAGTACACTTGAATAAAAGACCACATCGCTGCAATGTATGTGCATTGAGCTTTGTTTTAAAAGGCGATCTGAAATTTCACCAAAAAATCCATACGGGTGAACTAAAAGCTAAGTGTGATGTTTGTAAAAAAGAACTGGCTACTCCAAAAAGTTTAAGACGACACAAGTTATCACTACATACAAAATAATTATTTCATTTAGTTTCATTCTAATCATTCTGTAGACTGTGCTTCTCAATCGCGTGTATAGTTTTGGGACTTTCTTTGTTTATGATTTGAACTTATTTAAATTCTTGGTTTATATTTTATATCACTGATAAATGGAGGGTTAAAAATAATTGCTATAGATAAATCTACCAGGATGGATTCTTTGTGTCTTTTGTTATAGCGTGTATTCGAAATTCATGATTAATGAAGTATTATATTATAGAAAATGGGTACTGCGCTGTTTATTTTAAAGCTATATGGGTTCTATTAAATTATTTTGTATGATTTAGAACTTCGCTAAATTGTTTTGGAATGGCTGTATAAAGTATAGGAAATGTCGTAGATATCAGATTAAAACGTGGTGTACAATTTCAGTTGTATTTAATAGATTTATTTATTATGTGGTAAAACTTACTGGTATAGAGAGAGTTCTTTGTTTCTCAGTTACGTATTTTAATTATTGCAATGTACTAAACAGCCACATTTCTTTGTCTTTAGGTAATGTGAGAAGTGACAGTTGCTATGGTTTTCATTATCGTGATATTTCTCAATATCGGAGGGTCTTTTACCTAGCTTTTTTTTAACGTACCCTCCGAAGAAGTCAATTTAGTTTTGATCAGGAGACCTGGAATGTCAGTGGATTGAGTTATCTCAATCAGTGTATCGTTCTTGGAAGCGGCCGATAAGTATGTTAAGTCACAAGAGAGACAGTGGTTTGTTCTCTTGAAGTGTTAGATGAAATTGGCCATGCGCACACGCAGGTCGACTGCGTGAATCTGTTTTAATATTCTGTAATAATAGATCGCACCAGAACTCCAGTACTGTTATCGCGAAAGAATCAACCCCATATACTTACTTTCCAGCATGACAATTTCAACATTTATTTGATGTTTTTTTTTTCAACATCCAAATACAGGTATTGTATCTGTTAAACATTTCTTAGATATATGAAAAGTGGATTGAAGGAATACACATTTTTCCCTCGAAAATTGTATATATTTTTTTTCAGAGAAACATGATTATGCTTCACTTTGCGAATTAACTAAAGCTTGAACAGGTATGGGCAAAAAAAAATGAGAAAGTTGGTCTGTGCTCTTCTAACGTTGATTGCGGCTGTATCAGATCAGAATTTTAAACCACTATTAGCCCATATGATCACCTAACCGGATGATCGGATTAAACAAAACAGCTCTGACACAATTTGGAATTGCATATAATCAATCTAAGAAAAATCGAAAGCACTTTCATTCAGATAGGTTATTATAATATGATAATTATGATGACTCTAGCTTAAGTAGATTTGAAAAGATATATTTTAGGAATGGAAGAAAAACAGCCGACCTATTAATGTAGTCATTTTGTGAAAATTAGGTAAAAATAAAAAAAAAAAAAATCTTAAAAGCATTTAACATTAATCTTTAAGATTTAAAAAATCTTAAAAGTATGCATATAGTACTTAATCATTTAAATAATATACTAAAAGTCCTCAAAAATCAAACTTGTGCTACGGCCGCCATCTTGTAAAATGGCGTCCAAAATTAAGGTTTTAGCCATTTTCGCGGAAACTAAGCATCATATCCAAAAGAGTTTTAAATGAAGTTTGTTCAGTATAATATTATGAATCTTTTTTTTTTTTGTATACTTTTTTTTTCCTTTGATAAATCCTAAAGCCGCAAAATTGCACCAACGAAAACAGTTCGTTTTTTTCTTATAAGTCAAAATCTTTTGATCAATTTTAAATTCTTACAACTTGGGATTTGGCATATAGAAATTACTTACCCACCCAAGTAACATATGAAAAGTTCCCTAAAGACAAAGTTGTGCTACAGTCGCCATCTTGGAAAATGGCGGTCGAAATTAACTTATTTCCAGTTGTTTCAAAAACCTATGAAGTACATCAAAAGATGTTTTAAATCAGTTTGTTCAGCATTGGATGGTAGTTCAAGATTTTTTTGGACATACTTTTTTTTATACAAGTTATGACCCTGCAGCATGAGAAAACGTAACATATCTATTACTGTATTCAGGTGGAGTGTGAAGTCTCCTGTCCTTTCAGCTCTAATAAACTCCATAAATGAGGATAGCCATTTTCATACATTGTACCCACAGTTTGGCTGTCCTACTAGCTTCTTCTGCTTTTGTGCTATAGATTTCTGACACTATGGTTTTTCCTACTTTTGAAGTCATGATATCCTCAGGTGATATTTGATGTTTTAACTCCTTTTCACTGTCTCTAACACAATAGTACTCAGTGCTTCAGTTTTCTGAACAAGAAATGTTGCAATTAGACATTTGGACAGTGTAACTAGTGTGAGGAAATTGGATTGGTCAAATGACAAAAGAATTCATAATTTTATGCTGAACGAAACTTTTTTCGATATGACGCTTAGTTTCCGCGAAAATTAAAAAAATAATAATAATTTTGGGCGGCATTTTTCAGGCTAGCAGCCGTAGCACAAGTTAGATTTTTGGGGACTTTTAGTAAGTTATTTGGGTGACCAAGTATTTTCTATATACCAAATCCCGTGCTTTTAAGAATTTTTATATCTGATGAAAAGATTTTAGCTTATGGAAGAAAAAAAAGGTAATTACAAAAAAGATTCATAATTTTATACTGGACAAATTTTGTTTAAAACTTTTTTCAATGTGATGCTTAGTTTCGCAATAAGTACTGTCTATATGCCATGCTCGTAAGAATTTTTTAAACCGATCGAAAGATTTTGGCTTAAAATTACTACACTATATATGAAAGAATTTCGTGTGCACAGTACATGTGCGTTATTAATATACGAACACGTGAGTAACTCATCAGACAAAGTGAACATCCAATTAGCTTCTCAGTTAGGTATAGTTCAGAGTAAGTTACACTAGGCTAGTCCAATCTCTTATCATACAATAGTTTCTCTACACAAGTAAAATGGTCGACACAATTGTAGTAGGTTGAACTAATACAACTTAACCTCTGGATAGGGGGAGGATCTAAAGAGCATCCCACTGCTACATTTAAGTTTAATACATTGAACTTGGAAGCTAGGTCAACCTGGGTAGAAGATGCAGAACTAAACTTAACGTTAACAAATAATCGATCTAGAGATGCATATTCCCAAATACTTCTTTTAATGAGGACTTGTACAGTGATACCATCATGATACAATCATTACCATCAAAGTACATCACATTCATGTTGCTAACCATAGAAATCGCGATTTGTTCAAATTATGTCTATTCCTATGTTACCACCCGTAACTAGGCATCTCAGCAAGATCCCAAGAATAACATATTAGAACTACCTTTGCAGCCATCGACGTAGTTCCGCAACCACAATGCTGTACTAACCACCTACTTAATAAATACACCGAAGTCTTCCATTGAACCGGTACATAACGACGAAGATCACAGACGAGAGAATGTCGATAATGCTTTCTTTACTTCTGTCGGAGGCATTCATAAATCATTCGTTTTGACCTACTGCAACAAGTAAGACTTGTACTAACACAAAACGTAAACCAGTGTGAGACCCTGTAATACTCGCTTGGCTTTAGTATTTAAACAAAGGGGTAGTTCTATGAGAGCATAATTTCTTATCGAAACGTGAGCACCCAGCGCTCTTATCGTGCATGTGCATAAAAGAAACGAGAGGATTTCTATAGGAATACATAATAGTTTAATATTAAATTTATACAAATCAGAATATACCGGAGGAATACCGCTTTACTGGATAGTACCTTAAACTAAGCATATAATAATTCTACAATGTTAGAGCAATATTGAAGTATCCTCACATCAATATCAAAGCAGAGAGAACATACAAATATACTATAATACATAAAAATCTGAAGTAACGTGGAAATATTTGATAGATGGTGTTGTTGATATTGGAGCAGGCTTTGTATATCAATTAATGTTCAGGTCCAAGAGACGTAAACAGAGGATTTTCTCACTGTTGGTAAATAACGTTTGTATTCACTGTCTTTCGATAGCGTATGTTTGTTTATAAAGTTCCATTTCTAATAATGTCCAATAGAAGAATTCTTAGTCCTATAAATTGACGAAGTCCAAACTGCACTTTCGAAGATTAAGTCTTAATTTAAACTGACGGCAATCCAAAGACTTTGACGATAGATATTAACTGATTGAACGTAGCGTAAAGACTGCCTAAAGAAAGCTTAAAGGATGTACTTTTATTGCTTCTTAATTTTGACTGTCACACTCTGTTCCCATTAGGATCTGGAGAAAGGACGGAAGAAAAGGTTCTCATCATAAGGCAGGATATACTTTGGTAATGTTCCCTGAAGCATCTTTCTGTTCGATCACGTTTTACACATTACAAACATAACTTCTATTAATTGTTTTTTCTCTATAACACTGTCTTTAATCACGTATCGTAAATACTTCTCTTGGAATATACATTGGTTATTCGTTACGTAAAATGTTATATTCTCATAAATAACCATGTTCCGCTCGTGCTCTTCCCAAGAGTTAAAAGAGAGAAACATTTTTTCTAAAGTAAATTTCTATGACATATTAACCTGTTATTATTATTGTATCTTCTCTGCTCCAAAAATTTATGTTAATACATTTTATAACATCTTTGTAACTTCGTTCATTAATGCTATTACACCAGCAACCCACGTCTTAATACGAGTGTTGTAAGGATTCGTATTTGGTACCAATAGATTCCATTCCAGCTTCCTTTCACATTCTTTACTCATAAAGCTAGTTCTCATTTAGTCATAATTTTATTCTAAACATCTGAACCAATTTCTAGGTCTTATACTTATCTCGATGTATATTCCATCGTCGTACAATTAATTACTTTCAAATGCTAAGTCTCAAACTATAAATAGTAGTTCAAATGTAAATAATTCTTCTATTCTACAATACTGTAAACAAACTTGATAGCTTGCTCTTTACGATTTGATCACGGACATCACAAACCACAGACTAATACAATATTAGTATGAATATCTTCCTTTCTCCAAATCACACTACATATCATCAAAACACACTATGGTTTAGTTCGCATTAGGTTAGCTTCACTTGCATTCTAACAAGAACCAAAAGTTATTATCAAACATTCGCTTCAAATTGTTTTCTATATCATCTTGCATACTTATGAAGCTCCCAAAATCATTACTCACCACAAAATATAACCCACAACCAAAGCAGCACACACAGCATTGACATAAATGTTACTAGATAATCTTACACGCTATGTATTCTTTCACAAGAAGTCTTGTCGAGTTCGTATGACTGGTGTATTAACGTCTGTTTCATGATGATCATCTTCCTATTTTTCCTTCTATCTTTCTGTTCTTTTGAATCTTGTCTTAACCCTTTTTGTGTCCCCCTGTGGGTGAGTGGTAACGATCGCTACTGCCTTCTAATGAAGGGGTCCCGGGTTCGATTCCCGGTGAGGACACAAGTGGTTTGGAGCTCACGTTAAGTGGTAGTTACCATCCTTAGGATGCCATCTTCATCTGATGGAAGGCAATGGCAAACCACTATCGGTTCACGTTGCCCAGGGACCTTCGGGCAGAACACCCATCTTCATCTAACCCTTTTATACGTTATCTCTGTTGTTTCTTTTATAGTCTGCTTTCTAACTGTAGCTTACGCCTTGCTATTTGTCCTAGTACATCGTCACCTGGAAATTTTCTTTCATGCTGCCAGTATTGGTTTGGTTCCAGTTTAATTCGTCCCGCTTTTCTTTCAAACATAGCATCTGTTGAACAAGCTGACTATGGCTCTCTCAATCCTGCTTATTTTCTTCGCAGCTTGTAGGTATCACGGGTGTTGTTGAATTATGTTATTTTTGTCTAAAACATAATTTTGCCATTTAGCCATATGACAACGTCACCGATTCTCACAAATCTGTTATCAATACACTGTCTGTCTGTTTCAACCTCTATTATATTAACCCTCTGAGAACGTTGAGCTTTAATATCCTACGTTTCCCTACTTATATAAGCCCAATCTGCCTCTTTCATACCGTAACATCGTGTTTATGGCTATATTGAAAGTTAACGACTGTACAGATGAAAGAAAATATTAAAGATTCAAATTGTTCGGTCCTATTATGTAATGATCTAAATAATTTTTTACAGCAGTTTCCTTACCTTAAACAAATTTATTTTACTTATCTGTTCGTCTGCTAATGATGAGCGAGTTCTCAAAACTAACAGTAGAGAACTCCGCTGTTTTCTAACACCTTGCCGTCTTGAAGTCATTGAAAGATACACTATTGGGGATGTCCTAAGAAAGATTTACAAACTATAAATATTTTGTAGTTACTGAGATCTAATTGTATTAATGTCTAAAATTATTCAGTTGGTCTTGTGATACTTTTTTTTAAGAGAGAAAAATACTTGTGTTTGATTGACAGAGTAGTTTTGGAGTAGCCAGTCATTCTGTCTTAAACATTTTTAATTTTTAGAAATTAAATATAGGGTCATACAGGGTAAGTGGGATCAGTATATATATATATATATTGCAAATTTGCTTATATAAATAAGTTGAATAGATAGAATGCCACATAGGAAATGTCCCAGTTTCTTTTGGTTTAAACAATTTTCTAGATTCATCCTTACATTTGAGGAAAAGCGCTTTCACCTCACAATCTTCTTCAACAGTCCCTTGAGCAATTCCAGCATAGGTGTAAGTAGTTCTATTTCTACGTTCCCCTTTAAAGTATATTAACAGATATACACCGTGTTTTATGTCACGTAAAGTAACTTCCTGGTAAATAACTTTTCATTTGCACTTCAGTCAACACGATAGCACAAGACCTATTCGCGTCACTTGTCTTGACTCACACCTTGGTTTGATATTCCATCTGTTATCTTCCCCCTCCCCCCACTATTTGACTTGTCATGGGAAGTTGTTTCTTCTTGACATCACCAGCATATTGTCTCTACAGATAATCTCTAGTTATGCATTCAGTTGTAGTAACTTTCTTTCTTCGTTCTTGACGTGCACTTCCAGTAGGTGCTACCTTCTGAAGCAGGATGGATTCAAAACTGTGTCCTCTGATTGGGGATGTAGCAGTGTCAGTTGTAGATGCCCTAGTGTTGCCTGCCCCAGGCGTGTTTACCACTCCACCACTTGATACATGCATCTCACTTTCCAAGTGTAAGCCCTTTTTGATGCTACTTAACTCTGGACTTCAGCCCGTCACGATTCGTCCTTTAGCTGTTAAAATCCACACTCGTGCCCCTGCTGGGACTCAGAAGATGAGATTTGTGTCACTCCTGATGGTCTGTGTGCGCTCTGTGATGTTGATGCTTCATTGGGCACACCTATTCTGTTTACAGCTTTGTATGCTTTATATCTAATTAATGCGTCTGGATCAAAAGTCTTTTTACTTATGGTTTACTGGAAAACTTTGCCTTGAATCCACTAATGTTTCTTCAAAGTGTAGCAGCCCACACCTCTCCAAGTAGTTTTGCAAAGTCAGATTTTAATCATTTCTTTCCAACATGTAACCTTTGCTATGACAGAAGTTGTTTATTCCATGTTGCTTTCATGCTTTTGAAAACAGAAACTTCAAGGGATTGAAGGACATGACTTGTGTGAGGGGATAATTTAACAATAACGATGTTCTCTTTTCTTACTAATTGAATTAGTTCAAAGGTTACATGACTCCGTTGGCCATCATAAATCAACAATAGTGGACGGCGGCTTGTAGGCATTTCATTAAGAACTTTAGCAGCTATAGGATCTGAAACCATACATGATTCATCAACTTTAAACACATTTTCTGGTTTGTCTTCCAAATAAAGATCTATAATTTTCTTCAAGTAAATTGTAAAATGCATGTATTACATAAGGGTCCTTTTGTTGCTGATATATAGCAGATTCTATTAGCTCTTGTTTCTTTAATTAGATTATGACGCTTCATGAAGCTTTTTAACCTGTCCCTTGAAGGCGTTGAATTGGTAAATCGGGTTGTTAGCTTTTTATTTTGTATATATTCCTGAACCACATCCAATACCTCGCTTGAGGTTAAGCTGCCAAAACCCCACTTGGTCATACATTTTAGGTTTTCACCGAGTTCTTGTTCTTCATTAAATGGGATGTCTGTTGATCTCCCTCCGCCACTACAATAACTAGCTACTGACCTACCTTTAGTGTCAATTTTTCTTACAGGTCTACTTTTCCAACCTTTTGCATATGACATTAGTGTGGTAAAAACTTTCGTAAATATGATTCTTATATGGGCCAGTCTAGCAACTTTTGGACTTCGGCCCGTCACGATTCGTCCTTTATTTGTTTAAATCCACACTCATGCCCCTGCCGGGACTGGAACCCGGAACCTTCGAGCCGATGGCCTACCGCCGCAGTCCGCTCGGCCACCCGGCCGGCGACATTAGTGTGGAAAATGAAATATTGAACCTTCTTAAAACTCACGACATAGAACACCTTTTTTTCACTTCAGTTAATGCAGTGTCCAAAGTTTCCACTGAACCTCTGTCAGTCTTTCTAATGTAGGTTCTTGGCATGGCTCCTATGTGTTAATGAATCTGTAAATAAAGTGTGTTCTTCACTTGTAATGCTTGATCATACTTTCCCGCATTCAGGATCACACTTCAACAGACCTGTGAAATAGAGGAGTATGTATGTTCAGGAACATAAGTCTCAAGCAACACACACTATAATGTTGGATTTGTGCTCGTGAAAAAGTCTTAACTTTATGCTACAAAACGAGATAATTCGCATTTCATTCGGGATTAAACTCGTTGCGCTATTGAAATTTGAAATTAGTGTTGTCCAATTTTGATTTCAAATTAATTTTCTTCCGCTTTTGAATATTGCATCATTTAAAAACTATTGCTTGTTAATAGTTATAAATAGGATTCTTTGTAATACTTCCCAACTATCAACAATAGTTTCAGATATTTATCACATCTCAGCAAATTTTTATAACCCCTGATCATACTTACCCCGTATGACCCTAGCTAAAGATGAATGTGCTTGATACGGAACGTACATAAAACGAGAAGTTATAAGGTGACGACGAGTTAGTAAGTTACCTCATAACCAGAATGTCTGGTATTTAAATGTTGATTCTGACCACTTTACCTGAGAAACAATATTATTGAAATCTCATTACCAACATATACTTTGTTTGGGAATGTTATTTAAATATTACAAATTGTCAGAAACAGTGGCTATTGAGACAGTTGTTTGTGGAAGTGGATTTCTTTTGTAAAATCCTGATGGTTCTCTAACAGTGTACGAACATTAGGGTTGAATGTGATGAGATTATTCACCAAATCACACTCCTCAGATATCAGTTACTTAGAAGAGAAGAGAATGTGATGGGAACTTCTAAGATAGAACCAGAATCGTAAACGTATTACTAATACCATTCTTTTCAAATCAAAATATTCTTAACGCACAAATAAGTGAGTTCTGAATATCTGTTATAGATGAATTTCTGCGCATTTTTCTTCTCTCGAAGACCCCCACTAAATTCAGGCTCTGTGATTAATTTCTGTGCTTGCTCACGTGATCCACTGAAACAATCACAGCTTGAATCTACGGATTCTTCCAGAGAATAATT
This sequence comes from Lepisma saccharinum, assembly GCA_022664845.1. Taxonomy (NCBI): domain Eukaryota; kingdom Metazoa; phylum Arthropoda; class Insecta; order Zygentoma; family Lepismatidae; genus Lepisma; species Lepisma saccharinum. Next base: position 23,895 of record JAGDQP010026532.1, read on the forward strand.
GTTCTGTGAATCTCCAAAGCCAGAATAAAAAATACGGAGAATTTTTTTCGAAAGTAGGTATTTCCAATACAATTATACTGTATCCAGTGGACCAAATCTGCAGTATTCAACTTCAGGGGACTCAGTTACTCGAAAACCGATAATTCCATCTGCCCAATGACTCTTGGTTGGTGGCAGAAATTTCAGCTAAACTCGGGATAAACTAGCATTGCATACTGAGAGGTTGCTATTGGTGTGTAATGAATGTCCTTCCCTTCAAAGTTAAGAAATGTTCCTTGCATTCGTAAGGCCTTGGTATCGATCCCAGAGGTTGGCCATCTTGACCGAGCTTTTCCAGGGTTTTTTTCTCAGTCATACAAGGATACCTTCAAATTTGACACTGCTTGACTTCCTTCCTACATCCTCTCCTGTACCCTATCCTGGCCTGATCAAAAAATGTCTAAGGGGCATAATAAAATTCAAATTCAGAAATGTCTCTCTCTCTACGGAATATTAAGGGAAGCATATACACAGGGAGACATCAGGTTTGATGCCAACTTGAAAGTTAGTGTTTAGGGTCCAGCAAATCACGATGCTACTGTTTTTTCAACGTGGCCATAGCGTGATGTTGGATCGGTCCCGCTTCTTCAGTTCATTTGTTTCCTCAACATTTTAGATCGGTTCTGGAAAAAGGGAAGATGAAGGTACCGTGTTTTGTCTCAAAGACCAATTCTTTGACTATGTTGACATCATTGAGCTCACCAAAGCAAACAGGAGAACTCAGTTTTCCTTGTCTTAACACGGGCACCGCTCGTAAAGCCAAGGTCAACGAACAATGCATTTTAGGCAGATAATAGTTACATATTCAGTGTCTGTGAGTACTGAATAACTCAGAATTACTTCTAACAGAGTTGAGAATAAAGAAAGACTGTGTTTCCAGTTCATTTGTAAGGAAACCTTATTTGAATAGCTTTCCAGTGTATTTCTGTTGCTGCATTTTAAATGTTTTTTCCCCTCAAGTTGAAAAAAAAAATTTTTTTTTTAACGCAACTCAAACAAAAAATTAGCCGAACTGTTAAGAACATCTGCCCTAAGGCATTAGAACTTTATAAACAACAAGGACTTAGTTTGTAAGAAATACAAAATAAATTAAGCATTTAGTGTAAGAAGTTACAGAGTATTTTTTTATTATTTGGTATCATATATTTGTGAATTATATTTTTTTAAAGTACAAAACATTTTGCATTTTGTACAAATCACTGTCTAAACTGTAGGTAAGTGTTTTCTACTGCGTCTATTTGTTAACGTTCATTTTCTCTTCGAAGAAAAAGTAATGTGAGAATTTTAATGTGTATTACGTGTAAACGAAATGTTTTGTAATGGGTTGTTCCATGTGAAAATAAAAATGTTTTATTTTCGTGATCCAGTACCAATTCTTCGGTTTGTTATCATTATTTTTTGTGTCATCACAGAACTTCATGCTTAGTGGGAACACCCAATTTCTTTCAAATTTGCTTCAAGTTGTTCGCATGCCCAATCACCCAATTCTTGTTTTTTTGTGTCTGAAATAGTGAATGGCGTGAATACCACGAAATGATCTAAACTTAATTACAGATCAAATGGTCGTAACTCGAGAAACATCCTACTTTATATATATATATATATATATATATTGAGCTATTCAATTTAAATGGGTTTTAAACTTAATTTTTTATAAGTATTCTGTGTTTAAAGAAAAATAGTTGTTTATGGTGATGTATTTTTATTGTTTTTCTTTTGCACGCATTTTACAAAGTAATATATTTCCAATTTATCCAGATATCCATATGTGTATTCGATGATAACAGTGCTCGTTGCAGTATAATGCGTCCGTTTACACTATATTAATATACCGTATTGGCCCGAAAATAAGCTGCACCTTTAACATTCGAGGAGGAAGCCAGGAAAAAGACAATAACTA
>JAGDQP010026533.1:2074-13362 GCA_022664845.1 Lepisma saccharinum
TTAAAAAAGCATTGCAATGTTTTAAACAATTTTCTCCCTTATTTTTAGTGTTACAGACTTCAAATTTTACTCACTAAAGATAAAATGAATTGTATGGGCGGTAACAGCACTATCAAATTTTACTCACATCTAGAGGAGATACATATCTATGAATGGTTTGTCTCACAATTTCAACATACTCAACACAATCAGTGTCGTTTTTTTACTGTGGTGTATCGATAGATGATGGTGTATCGTCCATCTATCGATAGATGGTGTATCGTCGTACCAAATTTGGTGTTTTAGCTCCAGCGGGGTAGTCTGTGTATTCTATACAACAATGGGTTTTGCGGCCATTTTTTGATCCAAGATGGCGACTTTTTGTAATATTTGCTTAATCTCCTGGTGATGATGTGCCTTCGTACCAAATTTCGTGTTTTTAACTCCAGTCGTCTATGCTGTGTAACGGCTACTCAAAACTTCCGTGTTTTATTTGAGACACTAGTTCTTGCGGATTGAAGTGATGATAGAAAGTTACATAAAAAAAAAATGTTTATATAGATGAGGATCAAAGCTAAGGATTATTTTCAATCCTTAAATTACAATATATTGTAGCGGGATGTTTATTGTATACCAGCGGCCGCCTATCCTAACACAAACTTTTCCACCGAGCGGCAGTAGCTCAGTTAGCACTCGCGAGGTATTGGGTTCATTTTCAGCGGCCGACCATCTTGACTGCAGTTTTCCAGATTTTTCTTTTATCACACCAGGCAAATCCTGGGTAGGTACCTTAAGGCTCTACCTGATACCTCCCACTCTGTCCCCTCCCTTATCCCGGTTTGAAGCTTAAATGTCTGAAGGCTATAAATAAATGTAACTTCAACAAAGGTTTTTCCAGGATTTTTTCCTCAGTAGCACCACACAAATGTCGGGATGGTATCTAAACGCTAGGCCCTGGACGACTACCTCACAACATCCTCTGCCCTACCCTATCTCGATCCGAGCCTGAGATGCCAAAAGACCATAAATAAATTATATCAATTTAATGTTTATTATAACTACAAATGTAAAACTTGCCAAATTCATTTTTCTCTGCAGGCGAGGCATCTTCTTTATTTATAAAAATTTTTGCAAGCTCCTCCCAGCATCTCTGCTGCAATTCTCTGTTTGAATATTCTTCAGTAGTAATTTAACATAATGTAGTCCTTGACTGAACTTCGGTTATGAAGTTTTCTGTGTCGAAGTGTGTGTGTTCTATATTCATGTTTGAAATGCAAAATTGTCAAATAAATGTGACTCTGGTGGCTCGGAAAATCGCTATCGTGTGAAAACCTTAATTTGAGACAATGGAACGACGTGGCGGCGCTGCCAACTTGGTGGTTGGAAAGTCGCGTGATCCCACCACTAAAATTCTTGCCGCGTCACCAAAGGTGCGACGGCCACCACGTGTGAAAGGCTCCATTTGAAACTGAGACGACGTGGTGTTAAAGTCCTTGGCTCGCCCCTGGGCCGATCCAACCATATACCATAAACACCGTACTCCTGGGTTTTCTCGGGGTTCTCCTGCTTCCTCTCAATTTGTCGTTCCACCAGATTCTGCATCATTCTCATTTGTCTTCTTTCGCCCCAAGGAGACACAGCCGTGGGACCCTAAGCTAGAGATTAATTCATTCTTATATGCACACAGACGAAAAAAATACATTCGTTTTTGATAATTTTATCACTCAATTTGTATTGAAATTCCCCCGGGAGAAATTTTCTGAAATCATCATTCGACATTGGCTATGCAAGTTCATTATCTAATATGTTCAAAATCAACTTAGTAATTGTTTCAATCATCACACCTTCCTGTCATATTTCAAGCCGGTTTGCCACCCGTGTTGTATAACTTTTTGCTACTTTTTTTGTCATTCCATCTTTCTGTAGTTGAAAGAAAAAGCATTGTTTTGAGGTCTGGCTTGTCATCTGATCTGTACAACTTGAGCGAGGGAAGAAGAGAGGAAAAACATAACACTGTCGCTCGAAGAGACGGACCGGGGAAGGGTTGCCAGCCCAAGTTGTGAAAATCTAACTGTTGCCACTTTTTTAAAGTTAAAAACCTAAACTGAATTATTACATATATTGAAAATGTGAGACATACCATTCATAGATATGTATCTCCTCTAGATGTGGGTAAATTTTGAAGTTTATAACATTAAAAATAAGGGAGAAAATTGTTAAAAACTTCGCAGTGTTTTTTTAATGGGCCAACGTTCGAGGGAGTTTAGAGTACCAGAGCACCTTAAATGTAATCTACGGCTTCTTTTATGCATACATTTCAAACGTTTCTGGTTACGCTTCGTAATTTCCTCACTATTTAACACGCAATGAATCTGTGATATGAATAAATTTTGGGAACCTTTAAGAAGTACTTAGTATTCTCTCCCAGTTTATTACAGGAAGTTTGTTTTGTAAGCATACTTATCGACCTTTCGGTATCCCGTACTTTTCTCCTAGTTCTGTACATGCAGTTTGTTTTCAAGAATTTTCTTCGTGTACCCTTGTGGAGTACTTCGTACTTTCCTCGTTTAGTACAAAGTCTGCTTGTCATGGAAGTCATTTCGGGAACTTTCGCTAGTACTATATACATTTCCCCTAGTTCACGATACGAATTTAATTAGTTTGATGAATTAGTTCACTTTGGAAACACCTCGTAGTTCACTACACAGAAATTATAAGTTCGATGATGAGACGGAAAGCCAACTAACGATCTTGACTTGCTTCGGAATGCCTTTGTCGTACCTTGCTATTACTATACTCTTTCAATGAACACCTCGATATGTATTGTACTGTATTCGCAAGATACAAACTAAGAGAAAAGATTGATATTAACTTAAATGACTACCGTACTTTCATTGTTATACGTAATATCGTAACATTTGATGCCTTTACTGAAATTACAGAAATATCGTTCAATACAACTTATATATTAGAATACAAAACAATGCTATAAATACCTTAGAAAGAAGCAATTCAAAACTACAAAAAATTAGAACTATTTCAGTTGTATTCCTACCAGCTGATAGAGACGTGGCTCTGCGTAATGTTCTACGTTCATTATAACACAATCTCTATAAAAGTTTCGCAGGAATACGTACACTCAATTTATACCGATGTTAACGTTCGGAACAAGTTTGAGAGCTTCTAAGAACAAGGCCTACAACGTTTGCTAATAATAATAAAAAAGCAGCTTCCTCTGAAACACCCCTTTTAATGGAACCCACCCGTTTTGAATACGGGATCACTCGACTCAATTTACTTTCACTACCATACAAACCATAACAGATCATGGGTCAGTAAAGTTTAAAACGAACATAATCTCCCCTCCCCCACTATAGGTTTATTCTATTTAAACAGTTCACTAAGCTTGCTTACAAATCGATGGCGCACCTTGGACCTGTGACGTAATCACTAGGGTACGTGACAATGTTATCCCTGATTTCAGCATGAACGTCACTTGAGCATTCATATGATGGTATGTTAATGTGAGTGCAAAACTGCCCGGTGCAACACAGGGTCACAGTGGCCCTATGACGTCATCAGGCTGCGCAAATTGGGCCGCAGTACTAAGCTGACAAGTGCCAACTGGTAACTTCTCAGCCAAACTACAGGTGAAGAAGAATCTAGGAATATTGCCTCAAGACACTCAACAAGGTGATATACATGGAACATCTTGTAAGGCACTTTGAAGTTAATGGGGAATACAAGACAGTAAGTACACCTCTAAAGTTTCACACTGGACTTGGTCGCTATTAACAAAACACTAGTGTTCTGTATATGTTAGGTTCAGTGTATTAGGGTGTAAATCCTGAAAGAGCTGAATCTGGCCACAAGGCCAAAACACATTTGAATTTACCTCTGACCTCGTTTATTGTACCCAAAACATTTATCTTACAACCTAATATGTACAGGAATTAAAGGGGGAAGGATAACATATTAATTAAAGTTTACGAGTGCCTTTTTGCATTTATCGATAGCCAAGTTCTTAAGATGCAAACATATATAGTGTTACAAACTAAAGTATATAAATTCCAATGAGCCAGCGATCTCCCACAACAACAAAATCTTAACAAACAAATGACAGAAATACAAATGACATTCAATAGTCTAATCACCTACTCTGCTGGAATGAAGATCGTCGCTGAGATGTAAATCATCGGGAATTGAACCCGGAATGTCTCAGAAGCAAAGTGACCATTAAATATATTTCACCAGCCCAGTTCTTAGAATCACACGCATTTGACTTGAATAGCCACACAATTAGTTAAGGAAAATTCTAGGTTCCTCTTAGTCACCTGACTATGCCAAAGTTCTAAGTCTAGGTCGCCAAAATATATAAAGAAATGTCTTTCTCTCTGATAAGTTGTAAGTTCAGATTTTACTCAAAATAACTAAGTTCGAAATAGCGTAATTTTCATAAAGACGGACATACAGAGATCTATCGACGCAAAACCTCTGGACCCACTGGGTTGTCAAGTGGAAGGGGATGCAGTTTTTATACTTCAATTTCAATGCCAAATAAGAGCTGCATCCTGAAATATGGGAAACCGGAAAGATGGTCTTTCTCAGATCAGGAAGGTGTTGAAATAGAAAGAAGCTATTGGTATTATCAATAATAGGAAATTAGTAAGATGATCGGATGTGGTTACTCATATGACATTTGTGAGGTTCTGTTGGTTTGTGATGGCCTCGAGACTTGTGACTCAGGGCTATAGTTCTAGAATTTCATTCTCGGTAATTTAATGATCTGTTTGTCGCTGAATATGCCAAAACAAAATTTTGGATTAAGTATAAACGGATGTGGGGTATCAATTTACTAATACTTATAATTGAAACTGCCTCGAATAATCCTGGGATAGTTTATATTTCTTGTATCTCTTAAGCCAATTGAAGGTTACTCTTTTCTCGGAATTTGGTGTTGTAATGTCTCTACGTCACTGCTCTGCCCTGAGTGACAGATCAAGTCTTTGGTTACATGGAACATGTATACACGTGTCTGTCGTATAATATTTCTCGGCACACACTACTCTTGTTTGTATCTAATTCATGTGAGTGGACGTATCGCGTTACAATATGACACTGACTGGAGATCGTCTGTCTTATCTCCTTTCTTTTCCCTATACCCAATGTTTGCAGCTTTACACAAGCTCGGAATCGAAAAATCCCTAGCATCATTTATTACAAGTGAATCCCAAATTATGAATAAAGCACTAATATAACAAGTACAAATACTTTATAAAACTACGAACTGGCTTTATTAAGTTCACACTAGGATCCAAAAGAAACATTCGAAACCACTCCTTCTAAAAAGGAATTGACCGTAAATGAGAATAGAAATATTTGAGCATAATCCAGTATATGGGCCAACGTAACATGGTGAAATCGAGAAGCATGAACTAACAGAAAAGAAACGATGTGTATTAACCTTTCGAATGTGGGGTTTTCTACTGGATTTTTTAACTTTGTGTACGGTTTACTTTAAATGAGTATCACTCCAGTTGTAACTGGCATAGTGCAACAAATGAGGGCTGCTCGCTCTTTTTGCGAAACCAAGGAATAAAAATCAGTATACACTGTGGAGATAACTTCATAAACAACGGAGGAGATGGGGGGGGAGCCCCCTTGCAATTTACGTCTGAGGAAAGGGGCATTCTGGAAAAAATATCCCTGCGTCAGAACAGGCCGGACTCCAGTGACATTAATTTTCTTACAAGTACCTATGTCCTACCTCAATACACTAGAACAGTTTCAGCTAAATTCTCCAACAGCTATCTCCAAGGAATTTTTAATATAGAGTGAGGTGGGGGCAAAAATTTGGGTGCGTCATTTTGTATAGTTTTTTGCTTGTCTCAGTACCCCGTGCTGCAATTCTAGTGAGATACGAAATGATACAGTTTTATTCGTTATACACCACAGAATAATATGGTATGAAACAATTAGGGGTAACTCGCACTGGAGTAGGGACCATAAATAAATTAAAAAAGAATAAAGGAAATCCGAACACAAAACTACGAGCTGATTACAACTAGCTAAAAGCCCCAGAAAGGTGCTCATTCCCTGCCCACATATTACTAAAACAATACGACCTCTATTGGGGTCAAAACCAAATCAACTGCACTGAACACCAAGCAGCATTGAGAAAAACATTGCACGAAGAACCTACCAACCAAACCTATCTCCTAAACAAACCCAAATGAAAAGATAGTAAGATGACTTCCTACGAAAAATAAAATTACCACTAAAACACTATAGATACAAAACTTGTATTCTAGCATAAATAGTACAAAAACTATTGCTGAACATTACTACTCCAAATATTCCACCCACCAACTCCCATGCAAATAAAAGAGGCTCGTTGGATGGTTCTAATGTAGGGAGGGGGGGGGGAACATACTAGATGTAGAAACAAGAAAACTGCCATAGCGGAGAGACAGTTACGGGAGTAACCATATCTGTAACTAAGTTAATACCTATATGCAAACATTACCCTAAATACCTCTACTAGAATATCACTTTATGAAGACGCGTTCAATTCCCGCCCGGAGCCACTGAACGGAGTGGTTCAAGAGCCCACTTTACCAATAACGGTAGGTCCCATTCTTAGAAGCACACCAGTTCGTTTAGGACGTAAATAAAAATTCAATAAATAACACTTCCACTCAATTCAATGAATAGAAATGAGGAATACTCCCAGACAAGTACAGGACAACTGAACAAAGCTAGAGACTGGACTCTTTTAAAAACAAACAATAGGAAATGAGAAAATCCACTAGATGCGGGTACTAGAAGGAGAGCCGGAAGAACAGACAAATGCAACAAAGGAGAAACAAACCACGAAAAGACCAAAAAGAACCGAGTTGGTGGGAAAAAGAACGTACACAAAAATCAAACACACACGAAGGTTTGAAAATGAAGAACATGGCACTCAAAAGAAACCAGACACGTCCAGTAGCAACTGACCCGATCAGCTGCTGGTTGGGTGGTGGCTGCACAAAGAAATTGTCACTTCAAAGGGCAATAATTCTGGAAAACAGAACGACTGTTACTAAAATAATGAACCCCAAAAGTCTTTGAAACTCAATTGGCCAGATATGTGCACATCCACACGCAAGCAGATAAGGGCCTATGTCCTAGATAGTAAACAAACAGTCCATTGGCAGACACAGGCAGAGAACCCGTACATACAGACGGGATACTGATTCACTACACTCGTCACAGAAACAACACAAACAGAGGGAGATATCCTCTAGAAAAAGAGAATGTGCGATTTGGTTTGAATGGACGGGCCGGGCTCCAAGCTTCGGCCCACACTGTGAAATATATACATGTTACGAAGTTCCACTTTAAAAATAATACAGTGCAGATATTTCAAGAATGTTTTTAAGATTTCCATCAATCACAAAAAGCTGTCACATTGGAAGATCGAACTCTTATTAAAGACGCCGAACGGGTAGCCGTGCGGTCTAAGGCGTTAGGCCGACGACTCGAAGGTCACGGGTTCGAGTCCCGACAGGCATGGGTGTTTGTGGATTTTAACTAGATGTAAAGGGTCTAATTGTGACGGGCCGAAGTCAAAAGTTACTAAACTGGCCCATATAAAATAAAATTTACCATTTTTTTCCCCTTTCTTATTAAAGACGTACTATAAAATATGCATGTAACGTAATTTTACTACATAAAAGCATCTCTCACCCTTTTCAATCATCTCTTGTTGCTTTCTTAAACGTTCTTCCTCGACTCTGGCTTTAAGATCTTGCAAGCATTGGACAACTTTACGGGCACACAGTTGGCACTGCTGGGAGTCTAAACACGGTCCTGCAACTTCAGCTAACGCCGACACCAACGGATTGTTCTTGAGATCTAACCACTTCAGGTTTCTGAGCTCTCCAAAACTCAATGGCAATCTTTCAATCTAAAATAAAAATATGGGAGCATCAAGATAGTCGTACAATCACAAGGAAATTCATTAGATCAACAACTGAAATGGGATTCATCAGTTTCACATATTACGCTAACAGTTGATCTAGATATTTGAGGATTAGGAATCATGTGACATTAGTGAATTATTTATTATAAAGAAAAATCATAAAGATTCTGACCTAATCTCAGACACCAATTTATTTGGGGGACAGAGGAAACGCCAGAAAGCTGCATTTCATCAAATTAAATGCAAAACAGTTTTAAAACAAAGTTGTTATTTTACATTAACATGTTAGAGTAGTGTTTTCATCCTGGCAGCATACTTTGAACATTTAACACCTTGACCTTAAATGCAAAATGACAGGGAACATTTATGCCTTTTTTTTTTTATCTTTCTTTTCGAATAATAGATGGGTCGTTGCTAGTTCATTCTCAACATACTAATTCAGCCTACAGAAACTGATATATACACTAAGTGAAACAAGTTGAATTTAACCTATACAAACATAAACTAAATCTGGCTTTAAAATAAAAATTAAATGAATTAAAAATTATTTTCAATTCGAATACACTCAACCGGCATTTCCTTACTTCTTTACCCACGCGTCCTTCTCAACTTTCATTAATTTATTACATATGTCCAAAATTTATTATTATGATGTTCCTGATGATCGATGAAACGCTGAAGCGACAATAGAATTTTTAACTACCTTTTTCGACGTATATTAATACATAAGTATGCATTACTATAATGCTTCCTGGCGCAGCTTTAACACCTTCAATTTTAAAACTTGGATTATGTGCCATTCAATAACAGTTTTAAAATTATTTAAATAATGGAGCCGAATTCTATCTTTCATGATAATCACATGAAGTCGAAGTTTCGGTGGGTGCGAAATAGCTGTTTCCTTCAACACCATTAGAATACGTCTTTGTAACAACTTGAAATGTTTTCTAATCTTCAGACATCACTTTCTGCCTGCAACCGAACGCATCAAGAAACGCAGAATCTCAATTAATGAGTTGTTTACTTCGGATACATGGCTAAAGAAATTATAAACGGTATTTGTTGTACTTCGTTATTAATTTACAGCAACATTCTAAACAATCGATATATGATCGTGACAGCGTTAAGATGACACTCCGGATAATTATGAACAGTTAACTTCAGAAAAGATGAGCTCTGAATTAAAAGTGCTTGTTCAATTGACAACGTATTCCCCCCCCCCCCCCCGGAATTCCTTTTAACTGGTAATGTTCCCAACTGTACAACCTCTTTTCTATATATTTCCGTACGTGCAGATGACCCTGCTAAATGTAAAAGAAAATGTGTTGTCCTGATGTTATTGTTTTCCGTGAACATTTTTCTTTTCAAAAAGCAAATAATAATTTACCAACCTACCTTTCTTGGACTGCTGTACGGACTCCACCCTCCCACAGAGGGCAATGCGTGCCAAGGAATAAAACTTTACAACTGGCTATAAACCATTCAACCAATGCTTTTTAACTTCGAGCAAAATCCTGAAAGGACAGCCTTCCCTGTTATCTTTGTTCTTTTGTTATTGCGTACTCGCGTGTTTTCGTAATTTTACGCGAAGAAGAGAGACTTTAGTTGCTGCCGCAATCCTCTTCTAAACTTTTTGTAAAGGAATTGTTAATGATCCCCTTTTCATCTTCCATAAATTGCAGCCCCTTATAAATATGCCCCGTCTAGCTTCTTAGTGTAGATCCTCTCTGCCTAGAAGCCATTGGTCGTAACACAGCAAAACACAACTCACTCTTACAAAAGTTTTACACAACTGCTTTTAGAACATGAGGGTGGCAATATTGTCAGAAGACACCAAAACTCATCCACCCTCTTCTTACGACCCTCAAGGTCAGAGCTCATTTTTCCGAAACGTGGCCGTAATATACCGTCATCAGGGGTGAAGTCAATCATTCCTAAATGTCATGATTTTGCAATTATCGATCAACTTCAACCCTGACAATGGTACTATTCAAGCAGCACTGATTGATAAAATTGTGCTCGCAAAAAAATCCAGTACTAAAACAAGTTTAGTAATTGTGTTATATGAGAGCTGTTACAAACAACTCGTACGAATACACGCACACAATATGTACACGAAAGGAAATCATGGAAAGGAAAAAGCTATTATTTCGCCTACTTTCTTCAATACTTTTACACGCTTCTCTTCCACGACTGGTTCTACCGAATAATCTTTCCAACTTCCTCTCTCATTTCATTACATTGATTTATATTAGGATGAAAAAGGGACCTGGTACTATCATCGAACGATTATATTTCACTTCAGAAAAAGCATTAATCTTTTCGATATTTTCGCAAATTTCGACGGATTGTAACTTACTGTCGTTGCCTTTCTCGTGCTAATTCGTAGCAACTGAGAAATATGTCAGCCGGATACAGAAATTACTGCGCTACTTCCGACGTTACGACATTCGTCTGAAGTGACGCCAAGAGTAGGAAAGATCAGATCAAAAGTGCGGAGCAGTGATAGGGAATTTAAAAGTAAGAAAAAACTTAACAAGAATGGTCCTTACCTTTCGTAAGTCTAAAGTGAGAGCAAGCACCAGTGCAATAGGTACTGTTCGATCCTCGACCTCTGACGTTTTTCTGTTGGAACTAAGTTTAAAAAGAATTGCTGTGCATGATTTTGTATGTCAGAACAGTCTCGGATTCCAACTGAAAAAGCGATACCGCTACGTTCTGATTGCTGGTCGATTGAATCGAATTCACACTTATTAGAAAGAATAAAAAGTACCAGACGATTCGGCAGTACAGGAGATTCAGGCCAAGTCGCATCGAGCGTCCGTAACTCAGTTGGTAAAGCGTTGGCTTAGCAATTGGAAGGTCCTGGGAATGATACAAGCGGCCAACCATTCTGATAGGTGTTTCGAGGGCTTTTCTCCAGTCACACAAAACGAATGCCGAGATGGCATTTAAGCTGTCGTCATAAGGTCATGTAGGGTATCAATAGAAAGCTTAATTCTTTAGTTTTTCAACGGTGTTTGAATTTTCACTCTACTACAATTAGGGAAAAAGTTACAGCCATTTTTATGTATGTGAGTGAGACTTTTTTTTTTTATTTTTATGTCCTCTGTAGCTTGGACAATTTTCAAAATAAAAACCTAAAAACTGGCAGAATTACTTACTTTGTCATATGTGTCCTTTATAAACTTTCATCAAAATCAGAAATAGTGAGGTCAAGAAGGTGATTGATCTGACAATGCATTTACTATATACCTAACTGCAGGAAGAACATTCATCTTCATTTACGACAGTACGCTCCTTCACATCATTAAAAGTGAGCTCTATTTCTGATTTTGATGAA
>JAGDQP010026533.1:13462-25832 GCA_022664845.1 Lepisma saccharinum
TTTTTATTTTTATGGCCTCTGTAGCTTGGACAATTTTCAAAATAAAAACCTAAAAATTGGCAGAATTACTTACTTTGTCATATGTGTCCTTTATAAGCTTTCATCAAAATCAGAAATAGTGAAGTCAAGAAGATGATCGATCTGACATGGAATGTCTCAAATGCATTTACTATATACCTAACTGCAGGAAAAGAACATTCATCTTCATTTACGATAGTACGCTCCTTCACATCATTAAAAGTGAGCTCTATTTCTGAGTATGTCTGCAAGGTGGAATCACGTAATTTACAATCCAGGAAATCTTGCACTGCTTGGTCACAGTCTTGCAAAGCAGTTGATCCTTGATAACGAAAATGGAAGAGAGGAAATAATTTCCTTAAACTTCTCTTTTCCATACACTATTATTGCTCCCAAAGGTATGTTCACTGGGTCAAATATCTTATAGCTAGAAGTCCAGTTTTGGCCGAAATGTGATAAAAGTAGTTTTGTAAAGCCTTCGGAAGGCCTCAAATAATGGTAGCTCGATTCTTGTTGTAAACATGTTAAATAATGTAAACAAATATTCTATTATGAAGCAAGTCCATTTAAGTTCGTACATGAACGTAAGAAGTTTTTCTGTTTTCTGGAAAACAAAGCCTTGTGACTTACGCGCCTTTAGCTCTCAGATACAGATATATAGAAGTATATCCTTTATCTTTCTTTCTCTGGTGTTCGGAGAAACTCATTGACAGTGCTCTGTCACGGCTACAATGCATGGAATTATCGGCGACCACGGAAATTAAGAAATAAAGCAATATGTGGCAAAATCTAGTCGCAGTTGGCGACTGACGTAGAAAAATTAGGCGCAAATCATTTATTTCTAGGCGCAAATGGCGCCCGCTAATTTCGAGCGTTGGATTGTAGCGACGTGGATTGTCCTAAATCCGAAGTATGTTATACTCTACCTGCTACTGCGCCAACTTGTGTTACGAACAAACAGAATTAAAAGCTCCTAAAATATAGGCAAGTAAATAATGAAACTAGACTTAGATGGAAGGCATCAGTTCAATAGAAAAGCACGTCCATAACCAAATATGGAATGCCACATCATATCAGAAGCAAGCTTCCTCTGCGAGTGCCCATCCATTAGAAGTGACCTTCCACAGCAAGCTACTTCCTCCCCACACCTTTGCTTTGCTACACTCCATAGCCCTCTTCTCATGCTACACACATAGCTTGGTCCCCACAAAACATTTGTAGGTCCGTAAATTTGGTTGGCATGGTAGGATTTGAATGAACGCTCCTGGCCTCCCAAGGAGACGAATTTAAATTTTATTTTATTTATAGCATTTAGGCAACTCAGACTCAGGTCGTAATATGGTGGGAGAGAGGATGTTGAAAAGTAGTCGGTCAGGGCCTAGTTAGTGCGTACCATCCCGGAATTTACCTGGTATGACTGAGGAGAGAGAGTATTTCGAGGACAATGGACAAAGGATTGAAGGAAAGCGACTAGAGCACATTTTAACTTTGAAAATGACGTTCTCTCCTCTTCATTTACCAGCGAATAGATTTTCACGTCATGTTTCTACGTCCTATGAATATATTTTAATTTATTTATGGCGTTTAGGTAACTTTGTCTTAAGCCAAAAGGGTACGGGAAGAATATGGGAATTATGTCAGACAGGGTATGAAGATAATCCCAGTATTAACCAAGTGTGACTGATGGAAAACCGTGGAAAAACCTCGATCAGGACGGGCGGTCGTTGGGGTCGTTCACAGGACCTTCCGATTACTGAGCCAACGCTCTACCAACTGAACTACGGCCGCTCGGTTCCTGTGAATATATGAACGACACACATATGTGCAACTTTAAACATAACGTGAATATGCATTTACTTTAATTACTTTTACCATTAAATTTGTACTTTTATTTGAATATTATTTACATATGAGCGAAAGCCCAAAAGCTTGCAAACCCAGAAACTGAACTCTGGTATAACAATCAAGTATTTGGAAAAAAAAAAGTAAACCGATATACTTTGCAGTTAATTTCGAATAATTTTCCAGATGATTTGTTAATCTCGAATAATAACTTAGCTTAACTTACGTATAAATAATTTATCTTCTAACAGGCACTTCTACACAATCAAAGAATTTTACAGAAGATTTTGTAAAAATTTATGTAAATATTTGTTTTGAGTGGTAATCTGAAACCATTGGTCAGCTGAAAGATTTACTATCGCTTTCAGGCATATTTCGAATCAAGAGAAATGTCTGCTGGAGCAAAGATATGTTTTAAGAAATAAAGTTCAGAAATGCACAAAGTTCCCAATTAAGGTTTTCCAAGCGTCATGTTAATATTTTTATAACATTTTTTTATTATTATTATTATTTATCCACAACTTTTTACTTGTAAGCTAACTTCACTGCATGTCAGTTACAAATCTGAGTAGGGTGTTGAAAACGAGCACAAACAGTTTATTTTATTATACTAGCAATGCGTTAGGTGTTTCGAAGTTACGACTGTATACATAAAAAACAAAGTAATTAGTGATAATACTGTATCAAGCTACTACACAAGGATTTCACAAGCAAAAATCTTGAATGAAAAGTTTGAAATGACGCTTACACTCGGTTTATTTTATAGATTATTGTTCAACAAGCATTTACTCATGAACAAAAGCCAACACCTACTCAGAAATAGCAAAGGATCTTTCAAAATACGGGATCAGCTATCCTAGAACACACTTAAAATATTATTACAAGAAGGAAAGACGGCTTGTACTGTACATTTATTATAAAAGACGTTCAGAAGTGCACATTGACAAATAAAGTTCGAGTTCATCTTTTACATACTCCACGAGACGAATGTCGCATAAAATATTCCTATTTTGTACACACATTAGAGTTTCGTGTATCTGTATAAAACGTCAACATTTTGTGTCACACACATTTCGTAGTAGATACGAGAGATGATGAACTCGAACTTTTTTTTTTCAATGTAACTTGCACAACTTTGCCTCTGAACGCCTCATATCTTCAATGTATTAGGCAGTCAAATCCTATCGTTTTTCTTTTCTCTCTTTTCTTAATTTAATCAGTATTTTTCGTAAGAAATTCTAAAGAATCAGTCAATCAGTATTCTCTGCCATTGCTCACTTCTTGCTTGTCAATGCCTCGACAGTAGAAATCACCGGGTCTTGACTAGAATTGAAGGAAACGCCTCGGAGACTGCTGGAGAGTAACCGAGAAGGTGATATGATAGCGTGGCTGCGGTAAAACTCCCAAACCGAGCTTTTGAAAAGCAGTTTTGATCAGATTAGCTACGCAGGACCAAGCGTTGTGTTGGAGATGCACGTTGTTTCACCAGCCACGTCGTTTCTGTTGGATTGCCTCGTTGAGCCGTTGAAAAACAAATCGCTGTCTTGCGTGGATGCAGCTCTGTCTTGGACCGTGGTATTAGTTGCTTGTCAAGACAGCCATTTTTTCGTCTGCTTGACATTGACATAACGACATCATTTTTCAGGCGGTACAAAAATTTGTGACCACGGGTAGACTGATGTCGAGCAGGCACACTGGCGGCGACAGCGGCGCGCTGCAATTCGATCATAGCATGTGGAACCCACGCACCAAGTTTTCGGAGCTTACGCATCGAGTGAAGCTACCGAACGACGATATCATGGGATCATCCCCTCTGCTCGGGCAGTTCCCTAATGGATTGGCGCATATCCTCGTGAATGAACTCGTTCAATCGATCATCACTGAATTGAGTAGGTCGCCAGGAATACAGAGCCTGAGAAATCGAATTTCCCACCTTGAAGCGTGGAAAGCATTTGTGTAGTTCTTTCAGTAACAGCGACTTCGCACACAGCACAGCTTTGACGAGCAGCTTTAGAACCTTGATTGAAAACGCAGCGACGCAGGTATCGAAATGTTTCATTTTTATCGACTTGACATTCTACCGTCATATGCCTGAAAGAGTAATTGAAAATCGAATTTCAAGAATGATAAAATGAATGTTGTAGAGGAAGAACACTGCTATAGAAAACCATATAACACTACGACAAATTGTTTTTCGTGTTAGTTTAAGTAATATTGGAAAACGACCAACCGGGTTTACCTGACGACCCAATACGATAAGTTTTCATGTTTAGTCATAATTCTTGCTTGAAAGATACAGAACTTACATAATAATAATAGTAATAAAAACGATAAAAAGCCTATTTACTTGGTTACTGTACAGATCCAAATGTTTCAGTTGCACCATATTTCCAAAATCCTCAGGTAGTTCCGTCAACATATTTTTGCTCAGATCCAACTTCACTATCTGAGTCAACTGGACGAAGTTTTTCTGAAAATAAACAAACAAACAAGAATAGAACTGCCATCAACTAATATTTGTTGAGAATTTCTGCCAACTACAATGAACACAAACCTTCGCAACTGCACTTCTACTTCCCATATGCAACTATACTGAAACTTATGGTTATAAGCCACTATGTCAATGACTTAACTCCCACTATGTCAATAAAAAATAAATTAGAGCCACGTCTTTCCTATAAATTATATGCAATCTTGAACAGATTCATGCAAGTTGTATAGAAGAAAAATCAAAACGATAATAAATTATTGGTTGTTAAGGTTGAAAGGCACTTTGTCTCTCAATCTTAGAATATGGGTCATTCCATTTAAAGTGGTCCAGTATTTGTTAATCGAAAATTTGTTACAATTTTTTGTATGTGATTACACTTACGTATTAGCAGTTTAAAACCACAAACTTTTTTTTTTTCCTATTTCACTTCGATCGGCTATGGCGGCCGTATTTTAGTCATGGTGCGCACCAAATTCTCGGTATGTAGGCATTTACGGAAACCTCAGTTTCTCAGTGCAGGTAAGTCTTCTTGGATTACAAACTATTGAACTCAGCATACTACAGCCTAGATGTGTTAACATGTAACTCTAATGTGAGTCCATATTGTAACTCTAATGTGAGTTCCAAAACGCTGTTGGACAATAGACAAAATTAAATTTTCAAGATCACTTTCTATATGAGAGGGATTCTTGCAGTGGCTTAAAAATCTGTTTACGAGCACACAGAGTACTCTGGTCAATGAATACAAAATTTTAAGCCTGAGACTTATTTCCTTTGTATACTATGGAGGCTTAAACATATATGAGTTTCTAATATTATACCAAAATTTGCAGTTGAAAATCTGGTGGGTACCAAGTAGGAATCTGAAATTCTCAGAAATCTCAGGTCCTGTAGGGTAGTACAGTATTATGCTGTAAAAATGTGGACTTTAAGATTCCACTACTAACAGTTAGAGCAACTTTATATATGAACAAAGCACGTTTGATTCCAGCACCCCGAGAAGAAAATATATGCCATATAACATGTCAAAATATACATACTATGATAAAATAAGGTGGAGAAGAGTACTTACATATCACAATCAAGACAGGTGTACAAAAACAATAAGAATGCAGCAATTTTTCGCCGAAAGCGTGTTCCCACAATAGGAGAGGACTGGTGCTGAGAGTGGCCATGTCGCCAAGTATATATAAAATTTCGGAAAGCACTTTACATTTCTAGCATCCTATACGCTAAACTTTTTATCCACTCAGAGTCCTGGAATAAAGCGAGCTTTTTTTCTACATGTAAAGTTGCTGTAACTCTGTTAGTAGTGGAACCTCAAAGTCCACATTTTTCCAGCTTAATACTACCATACAGGACTAATATCTATAAAAATCTGATTCCTACTCGGTCCCCCACCAGAGATTTTCAACTTCAAAATTTGGTCCAATATTACAAACTCGTATGTTTAAGCCTCCATAGTACAGAAAGGAAATAAGTTTCAGGTTTAAAATTTTGTAGGCATTGACTAGAGCAGGGTGCACAAAATGTTTGAACCCCTGAAATTTCCCCCGATCCTACTGTTATGCCCTAAAAATTTCCGACATATATCCTCCCATTAAAATTTACCAGCTGGCCATAAGGCAAATAAATAATCATCAAGTAAGTGTTTTTATTCTGTAATTTATTTAAGGTTTAGCTAAGAATGATAGTGAACAATGCGTAATACAAATAAATTTAACAAGTAGGATAAATAAGCTACAAATTAACAAAATTCCACAAAAATGGTTTGGCTACTCACTCTAATCGCAAGCAAAGCAAGCAACGCAAGCTTCCAAGGAAAGGAGTCCTCACGTTTCTGATACGGAATATTACTTGTCATTGAGATCAGAACATTTGGCACCGGCGCTTGATCCCGGGACCTCCTCATTACAAGCCAAACACACTATCGATTGATCTACCTTGTGTTACAATGCTTACTGTCAATGTAATTATGTATTTCAGTGAAAATTCCATTAAATTCCATGGCAATGCCATGCAGTGATCGATTTGTTATAAATTACGAAGGGGAGGGGATCCTAAAACTAGTGGTTGCTGTAGGTATGTAAGTTTCAACATACTGTTTAGATAGAAATACAAAGATTTTTTTCTCCCTGTTTGGGGTGATATTTGGAATCAACAACCGGGAATGTAATCCTCACGCACCAGAGAAAATATCCTGCATCCCCCTCGGCAAACCGAACACGGGTTAAGTTCCGAAGAGGGGTGAACTAAAAGAAAATTTACAGAAGAAATGATGCGGTTAAAAGGATATGCAGTTCGTGAATACTGTAAAGATGCAAGTGGTGCCGTCTCGTATTGATGTACAATAAAGCAGAAAAGGCGGTGAAGAAGAGGGAACTTTTGCAGTAGCAGAAGGTAATTTAGAGTGGGAATTAGGATTAAGGTTTACTACACCAAACGTCCACTACCCTATCGATCAATATTACACGTTCTACACGACTAGTTTAAAAAAAAACTATTTATCACTGACATCTCCATACTCCCAACCCAAAATAGAGGTATACAAAAAATAGTACAACCACACGACAGTAATTAATTCATAAAATAGACACTCCAGTTGATTCGGAGACGGATATAGTGGCATGCGAAGGAATAGTAATGGCGCCACACTGATCTGGCTTTTCCATTCTTATACTGTTTATAAGTTTATCTGTAGCGAGTTAGGTCAGGTTAGAAAAGTCAGGTTCGATTATTTTATATATATGGAGTTTATCGTACAGCCACCTGTGATGTATCGTATCCTGGCCTGCGCTGTGCTATCAGCCGTCATTGTAATACCTGATAATACGCTGTAGTCTATTATTTGACTTAGCCAATGACAAAGAAATTCTGTAAATCGTTTATGCATCGCCGCTGTTGTTGTGTTATCTAAGGATTTTTAGCTTCCGGGAAATTAATTGGCGCCTTAAATATTTTTTGTTTGTTGGCTCAAATTTTCCCCGATCCTGGCTCGCCGGATCAGACTAGAGTACTCTGCGTGCTCCCAAACAGATCTTTACGCCACAACAAGAATCCCTCCCATATAGAAAGTGATCTTGAAAATGTACTTTTGTCCACTGTCCAACAGCATTTTGGAACTCACATTAGAGTTAGAATATGGGAATCCATGTTACTATTTACAACTAGGCTTTAGTATGCCGAGTCTAATAGTTTGTAATCTACGGCTTATCTAGCCTGAGAAACTGAAGTTTCCATAAATGCATAACGCATAACGAAAATTTGGTGTGCAACATGACACAAATATGGCCGCCATAGCCGAATGATGTGAAACAGGGAAGAAACATTTGAGGTTTCCCGTTACAGAAGGGTACTCGCACACCAAACACTTAAAAATAAATAAATAAAAAATATTATAGTTGAGCGACCAGTACTGGACCACTTTAAATGGAATGACCCATATGATTCCACCGAAAGACGGCAAGATGACGTTTTTCTCGTTTAAGATGGATTATAAATTACTGCGCATTAAAAACAAAATAGGCAGTATATTTGAAAACCAGAGATTTTTACTTGTTAGGGGGATACAGAACGGTTATTCTGCCGATAATACTTTACGGTTGCGAAAGTTGGAGTACGACCCTAGCAGATGAACATAAATTACGTGTATTTGAAAATAAGGTTTTGAGAAAGATATATGGGCCGAAACGGGACGAGATGACTGCAGAGTGGAGAAGACTGCATAATGAAGAACTCCACGGACTGTACGATTCACCAGATGTTGTAAAAATAATGAAATCGAGACGACTAAGGTGGGCAGGGCATGTAGCTCGGATGGGGGAAAAACGAAGATTATATTCTATCCTGGTTGGAAGGCCCGATGGAAAGAGGCCATTGGGAAGACCGAGACGTCGTTGGGAGGACAATATTAGAAGAGATCTTGGAGAAGTAGGTGTTCGTGATGAAAACTGGCTTGATACTGCCCAGGATAGAATCCAATGGCGAACGTTTGTTACTGCGGCGATGAACTTGCGAGTTCCATAAGCCATAGAGTTAGTTAGTTAGTGGCAAAGAAATAACGGTACAAATTTCTTCCACATAAGATTTCTTCCCCGCATTTGGCCTTAAGCTATATACTGCAACCTCTGGATATTTTTCAGTGCACCTACAATGGCTTTCGATAAATAACCCGTTTAAACAGCTATCTTTTGGCTCAAGATATCATGTTCAGCTGACTGCATATGATATTTGAAGAGTATAGTGCAAAAGATATAGTCCACTTTTTAAAAAATCTTCAGGCCACGGCAAACTGAAAATTATCAAATACATGCTACATAGTGATTGTGAGAGAAGTGATGAAAATGGAGCAGAGCTTACATCTGGGTCTCTGGCATATCTGTGCGCCGGTTTGGTGTGGTGGCAAGGAGGGATTCATACGGACCAAGATGTTTCTAAGCTTCTCCCACAATCACTATTTATACTGCTAATGGTCGGTACACCCTCAATCCCAAGGGTACATGCCACACCCCTAATGTTATATACATCCTAACCTGCAAGTTCTGTGATGCCTTTTCTGTGGGGGAAACAAGTTGTGCTCTTAACATTCGAATTAATAACCATCGTCACTTCTGTACTATTAACAAACCGGATGCCCGTTTCCTTGCACACCGAGTCCCACAATACCAATTCTTTCTTTACTGGTTGCCGTAATCCACATTTTACCCCCTACGACCAGCACCTCAACACGCCGTCTGTGGGAGAATGCCTTTATTCACGGTTTGAGCGCGAAAATAAAACCTGGCCTTAACTTTCAATAACTCTAAGCTCCCCTTTTCCTCTGCATTTTCAACACATTTCCATCCACGATCCCACCTTGTACTTACACGCTATACAGTTATTATTATTTCAAGTTCCGGATATCTACGCGCTACCGCGGTTAGTTGTTCTCCAGTTTTGATGCTCTGTCCGCTACATGTCGTCACTGTCTCTTCAAACTTGTAATTTGTGAACACGTGAACTTCGCTCTCTGCTTGAAAAAGTGTGAATAAACGAAATATAGTGACTTTTTTATGTGTATATGTGAATATGTGTGATCTAATGCGAAAGTAAGCTGTAACTATTATCCCCTTTTCTCCTTCATTTGTCTTAAATTTACCTTAAATTGTCTTCCCGGCTTTCCTTTGTACTAGTTATATATATATATATAAAATTTTATATAATATAATATATACAATAATACTTCAATATTATTTTGAAAATATGTTTGGTGTCTAAATTATTACTTATGACATTAGTTCAAGCAGATTAGTGAATATATGTAGTAGTCGTTTGCAAACACTTACCCCCAGAGTCGTCAAGCGATTATTTGATAAGTCCAGACTAGTTGCTTTCTTGATAGCCATCTGTAATATGAAAAAATAGTAACGTTACAAGCAGTATTTTATTATGTTTTAAATTAGTTACTAACGTTACATATTCACTATCGTTCTTGCTTAATATTTACTGAGACACATTTTTGCACAAAGAAGTCAAAATAGTGAAAATAAAACAAACACACAAAAAATAGGCACTTTCCATCAAATGCGCAGTTTAACAAAGTTGAAATTCGAATGGAGTTTATATATACAAGTATGTTTACAGGGTATCCACTCAAACTTAATTCTGATCTTCCTTGACAAACAGGAAAATTTTCCCTGACAAGCAATTTCAAACCTATGGAAGCCATTTTTCATACACAATATTCAATTCAATGATTAAAAGATAAAATGTTAATGCATACACTTAAGAACGGGGATCCTACAAGGGTTGTAATTATATGTAAAATGATAAACTATTCTAAACCGAAAATATAAAACTCTTTTATACTCATGTACCTTTGCCTTTATATCAAATGAACCCTTTGTCTTGTACGTCATAAATATGAATATGAGATAGGTACGTACTTACTTTGTCTCATGTTTCTGACTAATGATCGTTAACATATTGCCCTGGTTTTGCATCTTTCTGCCTTTCTCTTGTGTAACTCTTACATATAATTCACTGAAAGTGCCAATTGGTATTGCCAGTAACTATATTCTGTTAGTTACTATCTACAAAGCCAACACGACTTTTATACACTGGACAACTACTGCAGTCTTCTTTCGTCCACTTGAAACTATATTTAAATTGTCATACATACAAAATATAACTATACAGTTATAAACCTACATATATGTATAGAGTTAGCACCTATCCCACAATTTTTTCCTCAACTGCAGTAAAGGACTGTCGCACCTCGCGACTGTTTTTTCCCAACCACCTTTTATCATTTTCCCCAAATATCCTTTTTTCATTCGCGTGTGCAATAAAAAAAAAAACACCAAACCTGACCTACTTAATCTACATGTACCCTTGGTCACTAATTTATTGTCCTATGATATGTAAGAATAAAATTAACCAGAAAAAATCGAATATATCGAATTGGTACACCTTGTCGTTACTAAAAGTGAAGAAAGCCTTAGCGTATTTGTATATACAGATAAAATTGGGAAACCCTAATGCAATTTTAAGTTTAGAGAATTAAAAAAATATTACAGAAAACAAATTGTAAAGGCAAAGATAGAGTACAATGATAAAAAAATAAAGGAGGCAAAACAGAAAAATTCCAAGGCTTGGACAATAATAAACAAAGAAGGTAGTCGCAAGAAAGATAATGAAAATATTGAAATACCAGCTGATGCCTTAAATGAATATTTTGTGAAAGCAGTGGAAAACAATTTTGGTCAACACGGTATAAATAGGATAAATCAAATAAATAATGTGATACTCCCAAATTTTCAGGGTAAATTTGAATTTCATAGCATTACCATTCCTAGTATAATATTGGATGCCAAAAAACTAAAGGCTAGCCATTCTGAGGATGCATTTGGTATGTCCGCTTTTCTCTTGAAACATGTTGTTGACATAATTGCCCCATATCTTTGCGAGTTATATAATAGATCATTATTGAGTGGCATGTTTCCTGATATACTTAAAAGATCTATTGTTGTTCCTATATTCAAAAAGGGTAATAAGTTATTACCTGAAAACTATAGACCAATTACATTAGTCCCAATATTTTCTAAGATCTTTGAAATTATAATGACCGACCAATTACGCGAATATTTTAAGTTAAATAAAATAATACATCCCTGTCAATATGGCTTCCGAGAAGGTACTAGCACAATTGATGCCATTGAAAGAGTTGTTGGAGAGATCTTAACCAACTACGAGAAAAATAGAATAACTTCGGTAACCTTATTAGACTTAAGTAAGGCATTTGACTCAATCTCACATTGTATTTTAATAGAGAAGCTGAAATATTTTGGGTTGACTGACTTGAGTTTGAAATTAATAGTCGTATTTGATGGATCGTATGCAGGCTGTTAGAGTAAACAGTATATTATCTGGTTTTAGAGTTATGAATAGAGGGGTTCCTCAGGGATCCATTATGGACCCCATGTTGTTTGTATTATACATGAATGATCTTCCAAATGTGTTGCATGTACCGCCTGTTTTATATGCGGATGATACTACACTTATAATGGGACATGTTAATCTAGAGAACTTGAGAAAACGGAACAAAATTTAATTAAATGAAATGATAAATTGGTTTCATGTAAATGAAATGAAAATTAATGTTGATAAAACAGATAATATTTTATTATCCTTAAAGAAAGATATTATAGATCGAAATTCTTCTAAACATGTGAAGTTATTAGGTATGTATATTGACGCTACTTTGACATGGACGGTTCACATAGACCAGTTAATAAACAAATTATCTAGAAGTTTATATCTATTACGTAAGCTACGTGGATGTATTTCATTAAAATATTTATGTATGGTTTATCATGCATTGTTTCATAGCCATATAAGCTACGGTGTAATATTTTGGGGTTCTTCACCCCGTTGCAAGCTTGTATTTAAGATTCAAAAGAAGGCAATTAGAATTATGTATGGTCTTCATAGTCGTGAAACTTGCAGGAATTCCTTTAAAAGGTTAAATATCATGACTGT
>JAGDQP010026534.1:1631-19902 GCA_022664845.1 Lepisma saccharinum
CGCAACCCCATATTTACTGTATTTTCCGGCCGCCATCTTTGTCCGCCTTTTGGGGGGTGAAGCGAACATGGGATTTTAGGGGACTTTCGGAATTTCATTTGGGAGGCCACAAAGAGCAAATCCTGAAAAAAATAGCTTTTTATAAATTATTTCAGCTCGCAACCCCATATTTACTGGGCTAAGAATGTTTAAAACATTCCAACGCTTCTTGAATATTACTAGCACATATACCATCCAGAAAAGATGAATAATTACATTCTCGTTGTATTAGGAAATCCAGCCATCTTACAGTTTCTATACCCTAAAAGCTTTTCTGTTAAACAGTGAACCTCCTCATATTTCGTAAACTCATGATGTCATGCAGTAACCTATTGAAACTAGGATGTTCCGAGCAGATAAGCTAAGTTCAAGGGCTCTGAACTCCTGTGAAAGACCGATCAAGAAAGAACCTAGTTCAAATTCAAGTTAATCGAAGATTATTGCTGAACGTCTTTCGTGTATCACAATGTCCCGTTGAACGTACGTTGATCCGAGATGAAAGAAATGATCTTGGTTGGCGCACACCACCGTTAGTGGGGTTAGTGGTCGGAACTGAAAAAAATGAGTAAATCAGGGTGTGAACATAGCATAAAATTTGAAGGCTAATCCTGCTAAGTCGTACTGAAGGTTCAAATATTTTTTGTTTTTTTTATATATATATAGTAATAGCATAGACTAAATAAGATAGCATAGACTTACCCCGCCTACCTATTTTTCGCCTGGGCTAAGGAGCATCATTGTGAACCGCGCCGCTACGTGACTGTGGCGACTACTTTGTCACTGGTTCTTTCCAGTAGTAGCCACCAAACGGCAGGGTTCAAGATCACGTGCTCTTAAGCAAAAAATCATTAATTTTAGCGCAGACGAAAATAGGTAAGCGGTATAAGGCTATATTATTATTTAGTCTATGGTAATAGGTATTCACTCGGAAGAATGGACCGTGAAGTTATTTATTGATTAGCCTTTCAGTTTATGTATTTTGTTGATCAGTTGACATTATTATTATTTTAGTTCCATTTCGTTTACATTTTGTATAAAGTAATATGTTGTAGCAGTAGTAGCAGCAGTAGTCGTAGATGATGATGATCATCATCATCATGTACCTAACTAGATTGGACGTACATTCGATATGGAAGCTAGATTTAAAGACGGAATATAATCAGCATTACTAAGTTGGAATTAACTGAGTCAAGACTTGTTTCGTAACGCCACGTAACATCACGTTTAATGAAGAAATGCAACGAAAAGTGCACACCTTTTAAATTCATTGTATCTTTTGTTGCATCCGTTCATTACCTAGGTATAGTTGGTTATGAACAAAGGAAAATTACAAACGTACGTTGATCCGAGATGAAAGAAATGATCTTGGTTGGCGCACACCATCGTTAATGGGGTTCAATCAATCCATTTTCGTACATAAGTGCCAGAGTAGCCACTTCCTACGCCAAAATGTTTATGGGGAAGCTTAAATACGATTTGTTACAAGCTCAACCCTTGACTAGTTTCTGTTCATATATGATATGTTCATGATCTGGCCAGATAATTCACCCTCAACACATTGCTAGAACTTCCGAACCAATTCCTTGTTGTCCAATTCACTTGGACCATTTAGAACAAGAAAGCCACAGTCCTTGATATGGACATTATCCTATAAAACATATTCCTCAGCATTCCGTTCACATAAAATGAATTAACCGCAGGCAATATTTGCACTATCCAAATTGTCATCCTTACCACACACACACAAAATCTTTCTTCGATTGCCTAGGAGGATTGGGTCTAAATCTCATCAATTCTTCCATTGAAACCTACAAGCTACACCTCGAGGAGACTGGTCAACCAAGGCTACCGATCTAATCTTGTAATCATGTAGATTCAGTGCTTCCCTTTCAACCATCCGCAATTCAGCACCAATCAGCTTTACCGGCTTTATTTGCTCAGTTTTATTCTAAACTAATAGTTAATCGCAGTCTGAGTTCCCACTTCATTATTCTCCAATCTGATCCTGACACCTAATCAGTATTTCCAACCGAGCTGGTAATAGTTTTTCAACACGCTCTCAATCTTTTTTTTTTCCTTAAAAAAAAAAAATAATAATCCGCGTTAATCCTTCCTTCCGCTTGCGTCCGGCTTCCGCCCACAAATGTAAGAACGCTAATCTGTTCCATCTTTAATATTTCTTTCACCACTGCAGGTTGTAACTTCTCTTTACTTCCCAAAGGAACCTGTCAGATCTGCACTAACTGCCATGCATTATGTGTTATGGGGGTGTGGTGGGGGGGGGGGGGGGCGACGAACCCTCAAACTTTGGAATCAATAAGCACAGTCGCTTTCCCGTTATTAACAGACCCAATGCTTCAGTTTCTGTACACACACACAAGTGCACAAAATTTACATCGATTGAGTTTTCGTGTTGTCGTGATTCACCGATTCACATCCTATTCTCTACGACAAAAACATCCAACCTCTGTCTCTAGGCCTTCATTCATGGTCTGAGAGCAAAAGTAAACTGTGGTCTAAACCTACTGTAATTTTCCATTCTTTGTAACCCCTTCCCTTTCCTGCCTCAACAGCCGTATTTCCATAATTCACTTCTAACCGTGCAATTTATATTTCATTCAAAGCCATCTTTTATTTAGCTTTTTTCTTGTTTTTCCACTTCAAATACTGCACACGATGTCCTTGTTCCTTTCTTTTCAATATTTGTATTTCCATTGTGTTGTCTAATTTCCATCCAGACTACCATTTTTGTGATTCTCCTTGAAACCGACTCATTTTTCAGCATAAAATGAAAATCCGGGTAATCCATACTTATTAGCTGTAGTTACGCACTCACTGCCATTTGTAACTTCAGTTCTGCTTGTGCGAACATGTAGTTTCTTTTTGCTTTCGTTGTCGACAATAAGAAAAAAAATACCAAAATAATTAATTACTTAATAGTTATCGTCATTTAAAATCGTAGTTTCTTTCTCTAAATTTTACCTGATATATGTGACGTTTCTTTTCTTTATATGATATGCTGAAACGATATTCATTCTGTCTTTTCAGGGTCACTACAGCTCGGATGTGGCTTCTTGTGAAAGTTCACTCAAGCAGTAGTTGTGTATACCTAACTTATCATAGCTTATTAATGTGAACTATTTTATAACGTAAGCTAAAGACTAAGCGATACAAGGCAAGACTAAGCGATCCTATAATCTTTAATTATCAGTAAGAAGGCTCGGAATTATTGTAGTTTATTTATATTTTATACGAAGCACACAATTTCTGCGGACATATTTAAGTGCTTTTAATGCATTACAAAGATTTTCTAAATGCATTCAGTTTATTTTTTATTACATGATACGCGCACAAACTAGTGTCTTTTCATTAATGCTATAACACTGGCAGTGTGAGTACTACTGTGACACTCTTGCTTGTTGAATTATGAATATTAGTACATAACTTATACTTTGTAATGCACTGAACATATTAAATGTCTATGTATATGCATTATGTTATTATTTTGTAATGTTACTAACTATAATATAATAATGATATCTTCTTTCTTCGTTTCGTATTGTTACTGAAGGGCGGTTTAATAATTGTACTCATCAAAGAGTACGAGCATATTTGTATGATTTAATATGTTTTGATATAAAGATTAAGTTCGTTTAATGAATCCTAGTGCAAATAGAAAAAAAATGCTACTATGTTTTTAATTGTTTTAGAGATATTTTCAGCGTATTACAATTTTGCTTTTTGAGGTACACGTTATTAATATTTATACAAGTTTTCCAGTGGCGATATCTTCGTGTACGCTTCATATTATTTTCTATCGTATAATCAGAAGATATTGATAATACTTTCTTTCATTTTTTATGTGATAGTTTAATGTACCTAACGCAGAAGGAATAAACTGCGACACTTTTATTGATGAAAGAAATTCTGTTCTGTTTAAGGAGTGGGTGGTATAAACGATGGGTGATCAATGTAATTGAAAACGTATTTGTTTCTTTGTGTTCTACGCAAATACTGGAATATGATTTCATGTTATTTTGACTTAGACGCCTTCTATTATGTTCTTCTTTGAAATGTTTTATAATTAAGAATTGTATACCCTTTTACTTTTTTAAAAAGAAGTTCTGTTCCTAATAAATATAATATTTTGCAAAACTCAATGTACATTTATTTCCGTAATAGTGGTCTGAATGTTCTCTGTTGCTCAGTTAAACTGTTATTTTTTTTTTTACTTACTTTGAAGCTGTACGAATGTTTTAAGTTATTTCTGATATGCCATAAATGTAAAAAAAAAGTGAAGCTATTCCGCGTGAACGTCGCATGGGAGATGAGAATGTAGCGCTCCACATATTCTGGACCTACGGTACGAAGTGAGGTGGGATGGTCATTTCCACGCTCGACCGCCTTTACCTTCCCAAGGTGGCCAATTAGGGCTGTTAAAAAAAATATCGAAATACCGAATAATATTGAAATACCAAAATAACTAGAAACAATTATATTGAGCCATATGAAAGTACTCATAGATGTATGTATTTAGGGGTGGGTCTGGACCCCACCTCGAAATTCCTTTTAATATGCAAAAATAGTATAGTTTTAGTCGTAATTATCTATATTTACGGTACCTTTCAGACCAGGAGTTAGACCCTCCAAATCCATTGACCCCCTCAGAAATTTTTAGATACGTGTCTGGAAGTACTTAATGGTACCGTAAGATATCGAAATAACAAAAATAGAAAATAGATAACTGGAAATAACAAATCAGATTGCGGGGAAAAGGTAAAATGAATCCGGATATCCGACACTTAGATCCGAGTCCGAAGATCTCTTCGGGGTTTCGAATATCCGGTCTAATGGATACGTACGATTTCGGTCGCAGATTCAAAGACCCAGTATTCAGACTTCGTTATTATGATACCAAGCAGGTGTAGCTCAGTGGTAGAGCGTTGTCGTGGCATTCGGGAGATCGTGGGTTTGAATCCAGCGGCCGACTGTCCTAAATGAGATTTTTCCACGGGTTTCCTTAGTCACACCAGGTAAATACTGGGATGGCACCTTCACCATATGACCTTGGCGACCTTCCCGAATCCTTTCCCCTCCCCAATACTGACCTGAGCTTTAGTTAGGCCTGAAGGCCATAAATAAAATTCAATTCGCTATTATGATGCATCTGAAACGGCGATGCCGGGATGGTAAATTATGAAAGGCCCTGGCCAATACCTTCCTCATCCCGGCCTGAGCCGAAAATGACAAAAGGAATAAAGTCAATTTAATTCATCTATCTCAAACCCGAAAAATATATTTCTTTATAAATATAGTTGTGTATTTGATTATTATCGTTTTCTTGTCCAAAGTTATTTGATAGGAAAATTTTGTAACGTCCTTTATTTTATCTAAAATGCATGCTTTATTTCTCAAAACTAAAATTAATCTGGAAAAGGAGTTTCGTATTTTTTTACATCCCTGCATGCTTAAAAGGAGAGGGAGGACATGTTTTTCTTCTTTTCTTTTAACAACGCAATGTTGATTGCGTAGTGACTGATAACCAACCGTGACTACCCTCTGCTCAGTGACGTAGTTAGGAGGCAGGGGGTTCAAAAGACAAGAAAGTGCTGTCGATTATTTGTTTTCCTTTTGTTGCTCCAATATATGTATTAGTTAATATTATGATTGGTTTCAGAAGCACTACTCTTGCAAGCCATGTATTTCTTCTCTCTTTCTATGATCCTGCTTTCCCTCTCACCCTCACAGCATTCGAAAACGAAGAGTAAAAGAAACCAAAATAAGACTCATCGTTTGCTAGCCAAAAAAAAAAATAAAAAAATCTCCAAAATACGCGCGAATTAGGAGAGACTATGATGATGATGTGTCCATGCCTCAGATATCCGAGGCTTTGAGAAATTGTGTCCTGGAGCCGCAAGGGCTGAATGAAACACACCACTGAATATATCTCACTGCTTATCTACCGTGGTGGCTCAGAGCTAGAGCGCTCACTCCTGGTGCATGATGTCCGCGGTTCGATTCCGGCTTGTGCCATGTGGGTTTTGTTGTGGACATATACCATGTGAGTGGGTTCCCTCGGGATTATCCCGTTTCCTTGTTCTTTCTTCATCCCATCAATTGTCCCATCTTCACCTGGAGCAAAGTTGCCTAAATACTTTAAATTCAAATTCAATGTTTATAAATCAACACTAACGCCCGATTGCCGAGACGTAGACGTAGGTTGGACCATAGTTTTAGGCTAAACTGGTGCATTGCAAAAATGATGTTTAAACCTAAGCCATCTTACATTGTTAGACTAAGTCTAAACTTCGTCTTATGCAATCGGTTCTAAGATAAAACCTTTACTCTCTTGGATACAGATTTATATGAGCGTTATCTATGTACTTCAAGGCCATACGAATGCAACCATCAAATTACAGTGAAAAAGTGTTTGTGAAACAACCAAAAAGTGATCTATTTGTGTTTCGTATATTGAACATAGAATAGATTGCAAAAAGAAATATAAAAACCTAATTAATTAACAATCTGTTGATTAATTGCAACGGAATAATTCGGCAATAAATAATCTTTATTTTGTACTTCATATAAACTTCTAGAAATACTGTTAAAAGTATCGTTTGATACGTGGATTGCAACACATTGGGTTGGCCCATAAGTCTTGGCGGTTTTTTTTTTTTTTTAAGTGAAAATGTTGCGTGAAATATAAAATGTTTGGGCAGTGCGTTTTATGTTATTCGATAGAGAATTATGTGCTCTACAAAATAGTGTGTTTAGTTTATTTATGCTGATATACTTTGGGTTCTTTTCAGGTCATTAAAATGGAGTGCCAAGTTGACAAAAAGGAGCATTTTCGACAACTTTTGCTTTTTGCGTTTAATCGAGGTGCCAAAGCCACAGAAGCTGCTCGAGAGATTTGTGAAGTGTATGGCAAAGAAGCGATGCCTCTTAGGACGGCTCAAAATTTATTGAAGCGATTCAAAGACGGCCATTTCGACCTCAAAGACATGTATAGCACCGGGCGCTCCGTTCAGTTCGATGAACGACTGAATCAGCTTATTCACGAAGATCCACGCCAAACGACGAGGAAATTGGCAGTTAATGGAATGCTCCCACAGTACCATCGAGCGTCACCTTCACTCCATGGGAAAGGTTCAAAAGTTGGGCGCATGGGTTCCACATACTTTGAAC
This sequence comes from Lepisma saccharinum, assembly GCA_022664845.1. Lineage (NCBI taxonomy): Eukaryota > Metazoa > Arthropoda > Insecta > Zygentoma > Lepismatidae > Lepisma > Lepisma saccharinum. The sequence goes on from JAGDQP010026534.1 coordinate 8,859, forward strand.
AACAAAAATCAACGAGCCACGATCGCCGCAAGTCAACTCATGGACACAAGCAGCGATTCCTCTACCGAATTGTTACCGGCGACGAAAAATTGTGCCTGTACGTCAATATGAAGCAGTGCAAAGAATGGCTTAGCCCCGACAAACGGGCGACACCGCGAGCAAAACAAGATCTTCACCCGCGCGAAACGATGGTGTACGTATGGTGGGACTGGGAAGGCATGATCCACTACGAATTGCTTGATCAGAACCAAACAGTGAATGCGGAACTTTACGTCCAACGAATGCAACGACTCAACAACGTTATGCAGCAAAAACGACCTCATCGGCGACATGGCGTTTTTCTGCAACACGACAACGTCCGCCCTCACATCGCCAATATGACTATGGAAGTCATTCGAACGCTTGGCTTGCCACATCCTCCGTATTCTCCCGACTTGACGCCTTCTGATTTCCGTCTGTTCCGATCCCTATCGACTACATTGCGTGACGTTTCGTTCAATAATGATGTGGAATTGAGGACTTGGCTGGACGATTTCTTCGAGTCGAAACCAGGTGATTTCTACGGTCGAGGCATTGAACAGCTTGTGTTGAACGTTGGGAAGAAGTTATAAATAGCAACGGAGAATACATTATTGATTGATTTGTTGTTCATTTCTTGTTAATTTTTGTGGAAACCTAAACTAAAAAAAAGCCAAGACTTATGGGCCAACCCAATATATTGTAATTTACTCATCACAAGATGGTCGACAATACAGACGCTATAGCTCACAGAAATTCTAATTCTTTTCCCCCACCTCCTATTCTTCAACACATTTGATATGATTTTGTTTGGGTGGATTATAACATGGAATTCTTCAGATCGTTGTGGTATAAAACACACGAGAAAACTCGATCAGTTAAGTTACGTACGAAATTTATTCGGCCTTTTGCAGGGTTTTGAAATAAAAATGGCTAGTTTTCAGCAACAACAACAGCTATTATCAAGTAAATATTTGTGCCGTATACGTGTCAGCATTGTCCTCATTTGTAACGAGTTATGCTTTTGTGAAGCTTTGTCAAAAGTGTATGAATGTAGTCCGTCTTGGGGGAAGGAGATAGATCAGGAAAAAATGCATATTCGAGAATTGTCGCATGCCATTCAAAAGTCCCCGAATTCTAATCTGAAAAAGATCACAGTTTGAAGTTGCCTCTGATATAATTTCCTTTTATGTGAATATCAAATCATGAGTACAAACAAGTAAAAATTAAGATAAACAAAGGATACTGAATCATGAGCTCCCTACCTGCACTGAAGGTCGCATTATACCCAGCTGACTGCTATGGACATATTTGTTGAATCAATGCCATGCTGCTGTAGTGAAAGCAAAGGTCAGAATTCAGTTATCGTTCTGTATATTGCGACATAGCCCAAAGAAAAGTACTACATGAATACGAATTAAGAATAAATTTAAACAATATAGTATTCTCATTATTGAAGAACACTGCAAAAGATGTTCATCGTTACGAAGTAAAACATTCTGTTGTTTACCTTTCCTGTCACTTCGACAAAATATCATCGTAGAAAAAATGCACAAATACATAGAATATCAACATTTCACTATAGAAATTCAGCTGCTGAATCAAGGAGAAACTGCCACCATGGTCATCATTTTTATCTGGAATTTTCTCCGTCTAGGTGGAGATATGCAAAGTGAATGAAATGTGGACAGCACATGTAATATCAGACAGTATAATGTTCCATACAGACACTTGTTAATACTCTGCTTGGAGTATTACATTCATACAAGTTATACGTTCACAACTCTCAAGATGTGCGCACAGCGCCAAGGCAGTGAAGGCGCATGTGGAATATATTCCAGTAGACTCACACGTAGCTGTTTATAAGCGTTACTGTCAGTGTGAGAGATTGTGATAACGTGTGCTACCAGAATATCTCAAAGGTGAGAAGGACGTGCAGCAGTTAACCGAATAGGAACGGCACAATATGTTAGGGCTTCGAAAGGGTGGATTTTCCTTTTGTGAAATCGCAGTAAAAATGGGTTGAGCACTCTCTACCTTGTACAACTGTTGGCAGCAATGATCCTAGGAAGGTATTGCTACCAGAAGATCGGTGCATTTCGTGGCTGATCGGAGGGTGTCTGCAGGGCAAACTTCATCTGGTAGGCATGCCAGGCCGACACCAAGCATTTTAATATGAGGGATTTCCTATTATAACAGAACCAGCCTCGTTATCATCCCGAACACCGGACGGCGAGCTTTTACATCAAAACGGTGATTGAACCTGTTCTGCTGTCATTCATTAACGGTATTCAGACGGTTGTTTTATCACGATACCGTTAGTTCTCATATTGGGTGCTGGGCGGGTACCCTGTTAGGTTGTGACCTTATAACTTGTATAACCCGACCAGAGTAGGAATAGACGCGAGGGTGAGGTCGCTAGTGGTTGTTTATACGCTGCAGCAGATGTCTTCCCAAGCTCATAAACAGTGTTACCAAAGGTGTAGTCGGGAAAGTATACCATAAAACATACTCTTCTAAAACTATGAAACTTGCTTTTGTGTGAGATTACTATTGTCTCATTAGTGACTAGCAATTGCGGGAGGGGCTGAAATATCATTTAGGGGCTTAACAGCATGTTTTACACGAAAGGGAATCACTGGAGCGGAAAGCAAAGGTACTTATCCAAGGTTAAAGGTCGTTGCATCTGGAAGTCACAGTACATACTTGTTGACTTGTAACATTTGTCATTTATTGTTCTTTGTCCTAAGGAATACCCATTCCAAATTTCAAGTTTCTAACCTTTAACAATTTTCGATTTCTCATGTTCCACTCTTTAAGATGTTTTCGCCCCCTCATCGGGGATGTCGAATCAAAAATTAAGATAGCTATTGGTAATGAATTGAAACAAAGTATTTTCATGTCAAATATCAAATGTCTAACTCCAGTGGTTTCCGAGTTGCACTTCCACGTTTAACCCCTTCGTGGGGAGGGGGCTTTCAATGCTATAGTTAATCTCTCTAGGTTTTAAGGAACATTTTTTTTTTAATTTCATTTATGGACTTTAGGCATCTAAGACTCAGGCCGTAGGAGAAGAAAGGATTCGGGAAGGTGTCGACCACGACCTACGTTGAAAGTGCCATCACGGAATTTGCTTGGTGTGACTGAGGAAAACCCTCGAAAATCCTCAGTCAGTATGGTCGTCCGCTGGAGTCGAACTCGTGACCACCCGAATGCTACGCCAACGCTCTACCACCGAGCTACGGTGGCTCGGTACTAAGGAATACATGTACCAATACTTTATTCTAATCCGTCAACGGGCGTGGAATTGTGTAGTGTTCAAACAATCTTCCAGTTATATCTTCAGCCCGTTTATTTACTTTGTTGTACAATTATGCATATAACCTTCCAAAATTATATTTTATTAACAAAAGTGTGGCTACATACATAACAACTAAGAACGAGAACATAGAGAAAGTACACAAGTTTAAATACTTCATCTACCGATGCTGTAAGAATAATGAAATCACAACAACTTGGGTAGGTATGCAATGTAGCTCGGATGACGGGGGGGGGAAAGATTATATTCCATCTTGGTTGGAAAGCCGGAGGGAAAGAGACCTGTGGGAAGACCGAGATGACGTTGGAAGGACAATATAAGAAGGGATCCTCGTGAAGTATTTGTAATGACAATGAGGGAAGGGAGTCGACAAGGCTCTTGCGAAGGTATCATTCCGGCATTCGCCTGGTGTGGCTGAGGACAAACCTAGACATAAATGTCACGATGGTCGACCTCTAAAGTCTCAATCGCGTACCTCCGCATTGCCGCTCCGAAGTCCAGGACGCTACGGCCTGGACCATGAAGCAGGGGTGTAACTACTATGTCGCAAAAGCCCTCAATACGGGGAGCCCTTCACAATAGCCTCTCAGCGGACCGAATCGAACTTCAGCCATGGGTAATCTCTTGCGGGGTGGGGACCTAATATTCAGTTACACCTCTGCCATGAAGCCTGGGTAAAAACTCTTGCTAGCGTATCTCAAGGTAGAAACTAGAAAATTGTCTAAAGAGATACAAGAGGTGGGTTGCGAGAGTGGCAAGCATATAAGTTTTTATTAACAGAGTTTTTATTTAACTTGCCCAAGTCATATGTAATCTTCTTCCCATATGTGGATTACAAGGACAATAAATATAGCTTCTCAATAATCAATATATTGTAACTGTAATGTAATTTTTAATATCTTGGTTCTAAAATTAATACAAAACAACCAGCAACAAAATTTCTTGGTTGGCAACACTTCAAGCGAGAGGCGAAGAGTAGTAACACATCTGTGCGTCTTTATTGTTTTGGCATGGTTCATCGGTTGTTCCAAAACTTGCCACGTCTATTCATATGTTGGTCGACTTATATCTATGTAATATATACAATGGACACAACTTCATCTACGTGTTAGGGGCTCAAAGCTTATATACTTCATTCAAATGAAGGTGGCCATACCGGACGCGAGTGAGTGCAAAAAGTTGTCGCAGAGAATTAGAGCCCTTCAATTTCTCGAGCGATAAAATTTTGTCACTCGTGTTTGCGCATGCGCAACCGTGAAAACCCCCGCAGCAGAGAGGCACGTACGGAAGTTCACTGAGTGTTGGGTTTTTTAATTGCACCTGTTTTGGTGTTTTGTGTTGACCATTATAAAACCCGTTTCCCATCAGTACCTACACACGCGCAAAACGTCGTCAATTGTTTTTGATGTGGACGTCCGCCATTTTGTATTTCTGTCTCCTCCAATTGTGCACGTGTGTTCAGTGAACTTTTTTCTTCTCTGCCAAAAATTCTAAGTGACTTGATAGTGTACATTGTTAAGTGTGTAATTGTGGACGTGATCTTCGTCAAGTTACTACGTAAGTACAATTCCTTTCCTCTCGCTTTATGTATATATATGTCCGAGTTCTGCTACTGCAGTGTTTGGATCACATACACCAAACTTTGGGATCTAATTCGTAATGGCCGGGAGAGGTTTCTGTATGTTTCATTTCCGGACGGAGCCTCTGGGGCCCATTATTTTTACATGGGGCCGAATGTAGAAACTGAGATATTTGAACCGTTCTTTCTAGACATGTGTTGTACATGTTGAGGTGAGAAAAAAGTAATTAAGACAGAGTTGTCCGGAGCCCTTATTACATTTCAGGAACCCATTAACCGTAACATAGTCCCAATGTAAAACTTATGAGACTATCAAACTATTCTATACTTTGAGACAAGAGTAAATGTTTACGGGTAAAAGTGGCCCGGGGCGGCATTGGATCAGGGTTCGTAATCCCAGTCCAATCACGCAGAGTCGAAATGATATACACACGTGAACCTTTGCACCCAGGCACTAAAATACTATGTTTATGAATAATTTCAACAAGAACAGTATCATTTATGGGGAGATTAATCCTAAATGAAGAACTTTAATGTAAAACCAAACATAATTTACGTTTAGAGAGAAACTAATACGAAGTTTCTGGAAAATCATTTTTCACGGTAAATTAATGTGGTAAAGACAGGGCACACAGGCTATTTAAAGAAGTTGAATGAGCGCATACAATGATAAAAACAAACAGGAAATAAACTCAAAGTCATGCTTTACAAGCGGCACACGCCTAAATTAGTACAACTTCCCTTTACCATCACTTCAAAGTGTACTTTGATTTTTTAATAATCGTGGAAAAAATGGTGGCGCAATCTTTGAACCTCAAGATGACTTTCAAATTTACATGTCTTATATACAAATTGTTTATTTTATTAAAAAACACTTGTGTGCCGTTTTTCTTTGCATTAGGTGCATGTTACGAGACTGCTTAACCAAATCATAGTGACCTGAGAAAAAATAATTGTTAGAAAAGGTTTTTAAAATATGTGGAAAATATAACATTGAAATTGCATTTTTGGGACACCTTACCTTGCGACGCAAAAAGTGACAGAAATAATAAATATAGAAAAAAAAATCCAATTTGTTGTCTAAAGGTACAAGACAACATATATACGTATATATACGGTCGTTTTCCTACTGTAAAGTTGATTTTTGCCAGCTTTTCTGGTATTCTGGATCACTGTGCACTGGTTGCAACCACCAATATCCAGACTGTTGCCACGTACGAGCATGCGCATTATGGTGGTTCGAAAAAAAAAAAACTTTACTTTCGAAATTCAATTGAGCGCCTATGGGGAAATGTTTGTTCACAAAATTTGAAATTTTTCGGTCAACTCCTTCCTTCGCCGCACGGGGACTGAATTTATGCATTTCCGTGCTTACGCTAAGCAACCCGCACAACCGGATTTCTCTTTTGTATTACAGAGGTTTTTTACTCGCACAACGTAGTCTAGTGTTTTAATTTCTGTTTTACCAATATTAGTTTTTGTGACCTGGCTACCCTGCTAATCTCTCTTCAGTGCAAGGCCAATGAATGTGTTGCATAAGCTTGCGTCAAGTGAACAGAATTTTTGATTCCTGCCAGCTGTGGGGTAGGGTGTCACTCCTGTTACCATTTACGTTTGTCAATTCCAGCCAACCCGACAATTGTTTTTGTCGCACGCCATGGATCCAATGCGTGTTACAGACGACAATTTTGTGAACAGAGTGTTGCATGAAAAGGAGTGTGTGTCCAGTGGTGAAGAAACTGAGTGACGAAGAAGATAAAGTTGAAGTTCAGTCTGAAGAAAGCAGTCAAGCTGTAATATTTATGTTACCATCGTAAGTTTCAGTGTCTAACTAGAAATACGAACAGTAAGTTCAATACTGGACTCGTGTGTGGCAGCGATAAGAGTCTGTGTTTGAAGAGTTGTGTCTTGGTCCTTGGTAGTGTATTTAATTACTTGTGTGTGTGCTGGCTGGTGATGTGATGAAACATTTACACTTGATCCAACTTCAAGGATCACGCACTCAACCCTCTTCTGAACTGTCAGCCAGGGTTGAAGATCGCGTCATTGAAATCTGAAATAAAGCAAAGCTTTCCGGCTGTCCAGAAGAAAACAGTAGTTAATCGAATAACAGAATATTGTATTTGGAAGAGTTCCGCGTCCAATAAAGCAAAGCAATTCAGGAATTTTTCTATGCCTATTTTAAACCTTATTTGAGATGGTTTATGCCTTTAAATGCATTCAGCCAGCGCGGACGTACTCAGCTACATCAAAAGTTCTGTAAATAGAGCATGAATTACTGAAAGATCAGACATGTCAGAGAATGATGGTGATTAGATCATTAGACATTCAGACTACTACTATTCTTCAAAAGCGTGAAGCCAGAAAACATAATATAAAGCTATCAGCTGAGTCGAACGTGCAATTAGGCAGTAGCGGCCAGTGGTTGTCTCAACTGGGTGTTGCACACAGGCCAGCCGCAAGCCACAAAGAGTAGGGGACCAGGAAAAAATTAGGGAAGGGCTTCGGCTTACGAAACATACATAAAATTAAATATTTGTATTGGGACAAGGAAAACGGGGGTTAATCTCCTCCTGGCGGTGGGTCTGGACTTTCAATGTAAGTAAGAGGATTGGGCAGCTAATCAGTCGCAAGATTTTTTCAGAAGTATACGCAGGGCTTCGTCTCGAAGGAGAATCTTCCGGTGCGCCACATAACTTTTGAGTAAACAGCATTCTTGCGTATGCCTACTGCCCCCTCGCGGTTAACGCCGCCCAGCTCCCTATCGCTCAGTGTGCATCCTGCCATGGTGGGTTTATATACATCCTAGTTTTTAGTTGCCTCTTTTAAAATTATAAATCACTACTTTTATTAAATTTCCTTTTGTGTATTTACATAAAAAACGAAAAACTTTAATTTTCTTTTTTTAAAAAAATATGTAAAAAACCGACGCCGGGGTTCGAACACGAGACTTTCGGATCAGCTTCCCAACGACTTAGCCACAAGACCAAACTGTATTTGCCGGATTGAGCGCTTCTCGCTGTTACTTATAGTTCAAGCTACGCGAGAGTGGGCTATTTGTGCCGGAAGTGTTTCCGCATCAGTTATGAAGCCCTGCGTCTATTTCTTTAATATATATATATATATATATATATATATATATATTGCTAATCAGTCACACTCAATCAACGTAGAGTTAGTTAATTTATGTAATGTATACATAAAAGAACAAGTGACCTGATTATCAAATAAAGGAACGTTATTCAAGTAATTACGATTTTTTGAAAACTTAGAAAACTGTTGTAGTTATAATACTTCGATAGGATTTGATAGTTTGTCATAATTTGTCGTGGCTAGATTTGTGTTATTGGTATTGTTAATATCAGTTTTAGAAGCTTTGAAGATTCACTAAACGTTTTCTCCAAGCTATGTTTAACTATAAAGTCTAACAGGACTACAGCTCCTGACATTGATGCTGTTACTGCCCATACACTTCATTTTATCCTTATCCTGACATTGATCGAAATTTTTCTGCCGAGTAGATTGAAGTCAGTTCGTGACGACAGAGCTTTCCTTTGTCGAGAAATGTGTAAATTAAACATAATTTCTCTGGAGTGAACAGCGTGGCTGCCATAACGCGCCATGTGAATGTAAAGAGGGATTTTGCTTCGCAAGTAATCACATCGCATACTTCCTTTGCTTCCCTTACCCATTCCATTCTATCTCTCTTTCTCCTTTTTGATACCGTGTTTGTATTGTCTGTTGTTTCACTCGAAACAAGCTGGTCTCTTACACGTCTAATATTTGTTTCAAAGTGGAAAATAGCCTTTTATACCAAGGACGGGTCAATTTCTCGATTTTGAAGCTGATTAAACAAAATTTCCACAAGAGGTATTATTTTACTTTAAAAAAAGCCAGAAATTAAAATGATTGTTAATAAGTGTTTTCTTGAGTACTTCAGCCGGATGGATTGTGTTGCAATTTTTCTCTTCCTCCATTTTCACTATCTTATTCATGCATTGAATAATAACCTTTTTATGTTTAAAGACAATATTTACGCTTCTAGACAGGAAGTTCCAACGAATATTACTAATTCTAGGTAACAGTTTCTACAATCGCAGCTCGCTGGGGACTACCATAAAGCACACACGTCTTTCAAATTTAGGAAAAAAATAAAAAATATATTACATTTCTATTTATAGAAGCAGCTTTCCTCATAAATAGATTCCCTCGATGAGTGTAACAATTTATATACACAGCATTTGAAATGGGGCGATACAATCATAGCTTCAAAATTATGATTTCACGATTAAAGTAACATGAGTTGCGCTCTATTTGAAAGCGATACTGGACTGACTGCTGATGCTGCCAAATATTTCATGAATATATGAAACCAGTGTAACAGCCTAAGATTATGAACTTCCAAAATGTCCTAAGTCAACTCGTAGCACTGGCAACAGTGGACTCACAATATTTATGTAGCAGTCCTGTTGGGCTGTTATCCTCCGTACCGCAGAGGGCAAGCAAGACACTGAGGAGAAGGAGAAGTGATGGGGCTGCTAAGGTGAGACACCACGTTCACTGAGTTCAGTTCCTCTCGAGGAGAAACAGTCGCCCAGGGAGGTTATCCCTCAAGGACGGGACCAAGATATATGAGCCATTGGTTCCGAGCCTCCACAGAAAATCGGTCGCCCGCGGCCCACTGGGTGTGGAATGATAATATGAGCTACTGGTTCCAGACCTCCAAAGAGACATGGTCGCCCGCGGCACTCAGATTGAGTAAGGCAGTATGAGATACTGGTTCCAGGTCTCCGAAGAGATATGGACGCCCGCGGCCCACCGGTTATAGCACGTTCAGGAGTGTAGGTTCCGTGCCTCTAAGTAAGAAACGGTCACCTACAGTTAATTTGTAGGAAAGAGGGGTGTACAAGGGAATGATGCCCGCACTGTAATTCAACGCTGGAAGTTCCACTCCTCGTATGAGAAGCAGTCGCTTGTGTGATCATACGAAGCTGAAGAAAGAATGTTCAATAAAAATCACGTGATTTGAATAACAACTTTATTGTTGTAGAAACAAAAACCACACTCTGTATCGTTCTAACAGCCAGGTGAATGTCGTTCGGTTTATACAAAAGGCTACATTAAACTTTGATGGCTACTGATTTTGTCCAAATATTAATACAAACAAATATTAGTTATTAACGAACACTTCACAATATTGTTATTTCTGGGTTTTATAGTTAATTGATATTAAAAGTTTACTTAAAAAATGTAAGAAAAGTGACAAAAAGAATTACCAAAATAGTCATACGTGCTCTCCATCACTTGGACTACTTATTAAATATACTGTACATATAGTAAATACAATGCTGTAACCGGGCTACTCATTCAGTACTATTACATATGGCGCCCGATCTTGCTCCGGACTCCTGATATGTTCATGAACACAAAAAGACATGTACACAACGAAGTAACTCCCAAACATTGATGTTTAAAAGAATTCACAATTCAGTCCGTACTTTAGGCTAAGTCAGTCTGTAATATTGTTGTATTATAAAAGACCAGCATGCCGAAATTATCACATACACTGATCCCATTTCACAAATCAACCAAGCTTTTCCAAGGGTGAACGTAATGTCCCACTGCTTAACTTTATGTTCAGTTGACGTTTCTCAGCGTCATTTTGAACTTTATGGTACGAAATCCAGTGTTTTCCGAATATTATAGGGTGGTTCAATCCTTCTACTCCGAGGAACAACCAATATTCAGTGTCTAGTGTAATATTTACGGGTAGGACGACTTTTCCTATGGCGTTCTTATGGTTACCCGAGTGGTCGACGAGAATAACATTTTCAGATGGCTTCAAACGATAAGATGACTTACCGGAAGCGAATTTTTGCCATAATTTAAAGGAACATAACGAAACATCAGCATCCGGGTCCATTAACACCTCAATCCAAGAGCCCTTCTTTACTTTTGGAGGAAAGTTCGCGTCGCCATCACACTCGTCGGCTTTAATATGATGAATTAAAATTCTTACAACCTCAAGGTCTTTTTTCTGGTCGTCGGATATACCACGACGATCATCTGATGAAGTGCCCTCAACTGATTGCATTTCCCGATTAGCGAACATCTCAAGAAATTCTCCA
>JAGDQP010026535.1:0-25825 GCA_022664845.1 Lepisma saccharinum
TCTTGTAGTGGACGGAAGGAAATATAGTGTTTATGACTTACGTGTAAGTGATCATATGGCAACTACGGAAACTGAAGTCAACTTCCCCCAAAGGAACGACGCGAGCACGCGACCCACAAAGAAGGAGCTGTCGCGTTGAACAATGAAGACAAAAAGAAGGAAGAAATTGACCTTTCCTCCCCAGAGGCAGAGAATATTAGCTGTTCAGTGCCAGAGGTCTCTCTACCCCCTCCCCCACTCTCTCGATACTCTACACGTTCCACGGCGGTCTTCAGCTGGAATGGAGAAAAAAAAGAAAAACTAACTGTCAGTGACCCATCCTCCTTCAAACAGCTTGTTCCCAGTGTTCCGAAGAAAACTCCCCTTCCCTCCCACTCATCTGTGTCAAGAATTCCTACCACAACAGAAACCGGAAAGCGAAAATCCCTCTATAATAGATGAGACACAAGTGCCAAGGAACTTCAATTAACAAGAATAAATTCTGAAGAACTATGTAATCCGGAGGATTATGTAAGTAGAATGAATCAATATGAATATTATTACGATAATTTAGATAATTACTGTAAAAATTGTGATAACTTAAAAAGTGAAAAAATGTTTACTATTCTCTACCTAAATGCAAGAAGTATGAGAAATAAAATCGATGAAATAGAACTACATTTAAGTAAGTTACAGAAAGTTGACGTAATAATAGTTGTTGAAACTTGGTTATATGATGAAGAAATAAAATATTATAATATTCAAGGTTACAATATACATTATGTTTGTAGGAATTTTGACCGAGCTGGAGGTATTGCTTTATACGTTCGTGAGAATTTAAATTGTAGAGAAATAAACCGTATTGACAAGGTGTATAGCGCGTTGGCTTTACAAATAAATCTGCCATCAAAAGCGTATACATTAATTGGAATGTATAATCCACACTCGCGTCATAGTAAAGTTTTTCTTGATGACATGGAAAATCTGTTTGTGAAATGTAATAATACCTCTATCTTACTAATTGGTGATGTTAATATAGATACTTTAAAATCATATCTGCCTGAAGCAGCGAGATACCAACATTTTTGTAGAAGTAATGCCTTGTTTTAGGTAAATGTGAAATATCCCACTAGAATAACCCACTCTAGTAAAACATTGCTTGATCATGTACTGGTAACCAATTTATGTGAACGAGTGGTGGTAAATAATATTTCCGTTGATATTAGTGATCATAATATTTAGCTGTGTAATGTAAGCGATCAACGAGTAGCCTCTTATGATAAACCATGTCCTAGGTTGATAGATTATAAAATAAATTATCACGTTCTCAATAATTACTTTAGGAATACAAATTTCATTTTGAATGAGCGCTGTATCGACGAACAATATAATCATTTAATTAATTATTTTAAGCAAGGTATTTGTGTTGCAAGTTCCAAAGCAAAAAGGATCCAAGATACTAAAAGAAAAGGGCATAAACGAAAATCAGCGTGGATAAATTATGAATTATTAGAATTAGTAAAGAAGAGAGATAAGTATTTCTCTTTATTAAAGAGATTTCCAAATAACGAGAATATACGTGGAGAGCATAGCAGACTTAGAAATTCAGTGACAAAACTTAGAAGGAATCAAAAGAATGATTATTATAACAAAAGAATTAGTGAATCCCTAATTGATAGTAACAGATTTTGGGCAGTCGTTAAAGAGTTATTGACAAACAAGAAATCTGAGAGTAATGTACCAAATATACAACTTCAAGTAGATAGTATTAGATTAGATGATGATGAAATACCCAAGATATTAAATATTGGTAAAGAATTAGCCAACAAAATACCCAAAATTTCAAATCATAAGCAGATTATCCAGATACCTTCTAATTTTAGTTGCTATTTTATTCCTGTTACCCCAGCAGAAGTTATTAACATCATTAATACATTGAAGAATAAGAAGAATAAAACACGAGATGGATTACACAATGAATTTTTAATTAAATGCAAATATACCATTAGTAACACATTATCCGAGTTAGTTAATTTCTCTTTTAGTTCAGGAGTTTTCCCGGAACAAGGCAAAATTACTAAGGTAATACCAGCATATAAGGGTGGAAATAACTTAGATCCTAATAATTATAGACCAATCTCGATATTGAGTTGTATATCTAAAGTAATTGAAAAGTGTGCCTATGATAAAATGATCAAATACCTTGACTCTATAAATTTCTTTTATCAATATCAATATGGATTTAGAAGAAAATCTAGTACATTAAATGCTGTAACTGATGTTGTGGTTGAGATACAAGAAATCTTGGACAATAATAAATTAGCAGCGGGGTTATTTATAGATTTAAAAAAAGCGTTTGGTACACTCAAACATGAAATGCTTCTAGCTAAATTGGAAACGATAGGATTTAGAGGATTACCTCTCAATTGGCTGAAAAGTTATATATCAAATAGAACTCAATATGTGTCAGTTAATGGTAAAGAAAGTGGTGAATTAAAAATAGAATACGGTGTACCCCAAGGATCAATCTTAGGCCCTTTGTTATTCTTAATATATGTAAATAATGTACAGTTGTTGAATCTGAAAGGGAAAATAACATTATTTGCAGATGATAGTGCAATATTTTATAAAGCAGATTCAATAGATCAATTAACCTATATTGAAGAAGATATGTCTACATTATACAATTGGTTGTGCACAAACTATCTATCATTAAACTTAGAGAAGTCTGTCTTTGTAATCTTTCACAAACCTTTGTCAAAAATAGAACTACCAAATAAAATCGGCACAAAACATTTAGTAGTGGAAAGAGTGGAATGTATAACATATTTAGGATTAAAAATTGACCAACATCTTTCTTGGGAATCGCATATTACGTTTTTAGGAAAAAAGGTAGCCCCTATTGTTGGAATAATGCACCGTTTCAAGAACGTTTTATCATTGAATGTTAAAAAAATGGTCTATAACGCATTTATACAAAGTCATCTGATATACTTATGTACAATCTGGGGTCACACAAACAAAACAAGATTACATAAACTTGTATTATTACAAAAAAAAAGCTATTAGAATAATGTATGGTTATCAGTTATATCATCCAAGTAAGAGTTTGTTTTATGAAACAAATATTTTTCCGCTGGAAATATTACTTAAAATTCATTCATGTATCTACGTTCATAAAGCACTGGGTGTAAATATGCACAGTAATTTACTGTTGATAAAAAGGAATGAAGTGCATGGATATAGGACCAGACAAACAGAGCAAATCAGCATTGATAGCATTAAAACTTCTACTTATGGTACCAATAGTGTTAAATATAATTTGTGTCAAAATTATAATACTTTACCTAAACACATTAAGACCATAAAATCTATTCCCAAATTTAAAAATGAAGTAAAAAAAATACTTTTGGAAACTTTTTACAGATACATAAATTGTTTTGTCAAAATATTACTGAGAACCTTTATAGATACAGAAAAAGACTTACTAATTACTTTTCAAATTATTGCTTTTCAATTGTAGAACAGTGTCACCATCTAGAGTATGCCCTTAGTGTGAGCATATAAGCTCGTTGGGGCCCATCATGTATTGTATTACTAATTATGTAATGGTTGCCTGTAATTTTATCTAATATCTAATAAAATAAATAAATAAAAAAAAGCTAAATGTTAGCTTTTATTCACCTCCTTACGTACATACTTAAGTGACTCTACAAATTCAGATTTTAAAGGAAAGACACCTGATTCGCACCAGAAGATCGACAGCGTTGCTAATTAATTTCTTAATATGGTTAAGTGTATCCAAAGCCTTACTAAATTAAGAAGTTTCTATTTTTCTTCTTTTGTTAGCATAAAATTATATCAAAAATATTATATTTAAGAAATAAATATACATTTTGTGAAGTTAGTTTTTATGATTTAACAATTTGTTGACTGCATACAAGTTTTATGCCGATGCCTGGTTGTATAATAAGCAGGAGAATTCAGATTTTTGTGTATTTAGGTCGAGTCACTGGATTTGCTACATAAGAAAGGTGTCTTGGACAGAATTTCAGTTTAGTTGCTTTTTCGATGTTAAAAGTTTCAGGTGGTTTCAGTAGTGGAATTCTCCATCATTGATAACGCAGAAGAGAGGTAAATATATTTTGAGCATAATTGTTGAAAGGTTACTAATAACATTGATAGACACATATTTTAAAGATAATATTGAAACATTTTATTCGGAAACATGTTACAACATTTTATTCGGAAACATGTTAGAACATTTTATTCGGAAAACATGTCAAAACATTTTTTAATATTTTCTTTCATGTACTGGCAAAGCATTTATATTGTAATTAACACAAAAATTGTCAGCGGCCTTGACCGGGACACGAACCCGGATCTCCCAGTTGTCGGCTAGTTATGCTATCCATTACAGAGGTATACTATTCCTCTCACCTAGTCCGTTCAATATACACAAAGAATTGGTTGTGCCGGGGTGGTGCAATGGGTAGTATACCTCGCAGGCAACTGGAAGATTCGTGTCCCGGTCACGGCACGTGTCATTTTATCTATGTTATTTTCAACGTTTACCACACACAACGTTATTTGTGAAAAGGTAATTACACCCATTTGTCTTGTAATTCAGGAAATATTTTCATCAATACTATAGAAATAATTCTTTATTTACAAGATATAGAATACTTAACACATTTTTAAAATTTCAAAACTAGTATTTGAAATAGCAATATGATTGAAAAAAAAATCGGCTTCTGGTGTACATGATTCCTGACTTTTATCAAAAAAATATATCCTTAGCGAACACAAGATTGATTTCCTAATTATTCTATAAAATATTATTTTTTAAATACTTAGAACATAGTTGCGTCTGCTTTGTGGGATGTGTCTTCAATTCTTTATTGCTGTCATTAACATTACATAATATCCATTGTGTACGCACTCTACCTTGCTTTAACACCGAACTGTTATTAGTTGTTTAGGAATTCTCTCTCACAATTATTTCAGTATAATCGGATATATACCTCTGGGAAAAGCATTTTAGTCCCTTACTGTAAAATGTATTCAGTTATTATGTTGTTTTAAATTATGTCATATCAAAAAGCTGTTACAAACTTTTAATATTTCCGGTCCATTTATACTTCATTGCCTCTGCCAGTCGCGATCCCAAAACTACTAAGTACTTTTCAAGCAATTCCACAAATGTTCGCACCCCAGTACGCAACTCCAACCCAGAACCAGGCGCACGTTTGCCTGACACCCCATACCACACGAACTACTTTTTTTTTTAAAAAAATGTAGTTTTTACGCAACTTTGGCTCAAGCCGACAGACCACATGGCCATCGCGGATTCGCGGTCGGCTCTCATGTCACGTTTATAAGTTGCCTGCGTTGAATAATTGAAAAAGCACGAAAACTGATTTTTAACGTCACATAATTAGGCATACGAACCCAGCGGTCATAGCTCAGTTAATAGAGCGTTGGCTTAAAAATCGGAATCCTAGTAACAATACCAGCGGCCCCAAATCAGCTTTTTCCTGGGTTTTTCTTAAGTCACCTTCACCTTTGGTTAAACTCCGTATTATGAGTTAAGAAATTTCAAGATTTTCCGGATACGAATGAATGAAACAATTTGAATTAAACTTTTCAGTACACCTCAACTAGTGGCCCACCTAAAATAAAAATGGTGTTAGGTTTGCTGTTTTGGTGTTTGAAATGCACTTGCTTAAGTTTTTTTTAAAATTATTTGCTACATACTACAAGAAATCATGAATATCTTTCCAGAATCCAGGACATGTGATAATGTTTTCTGTTAAAGAAAAGAAAATTCCAACCGTTGCTCGCTCACTCACACACTCTCAGAATCACACACCGCCCACTCTACGTCAGTTGGGTGGCCTATCTTGTAGGCTTAGAGGAAAATCGTCTATACTAAAGTCATGTAAAGATTATATTGGACATGATAGTACATAAAGTTGAAACGATTCCCCGGGTCGTTCGGGTCAAGTCTGACCCGGTGACCACATTTAGACCCAGTAACTAGGAGGACAAAACAGAATTTCTTAATTGTTTCCTTGTGTTTGAACAGTGTTTGTTTCAGGGGTGGCCAGAACCGAAGATGTTACCTCACGGCACGAAAAATACGACGCGGAAACTCCCAACTAATTATATTTCGCAGAGTGGATCAATCGGCTAACCGGATCAATCGAGTCAAGTTTCGGCCCGGGTCCCTGGGTCTCCGGATCACCTATATTCTGGTCAGGCTGTGACACCAAAAGTGACCGGGTTTCAGCTCTAATACATATATTACAAAAACGTTAGGATTCAGCTCTCAAGTACATGAACGATATGATTGTACTATAGCCGAATTAGAAAACCTACCATGTTTTACATAACAAATTATTTGCCTCAATGCCAGCTGCAGACAGAAAATGTATATCACCGCATTCCGAAAATTTTCAAATAAGGGGCAGCTTTGAGCGCAGATGCACTAATGATTATGCGTTTCAGGATTACAAACAAAGTAGTTTAAATTTAACCTTTAATTGGACATTTAACTACAAAATAAGATGGTTTTCGAGTTTTTATTTTTAATTTAAATTTTTTGATTTTGTGTTGTGTTTTTTATTTCGTCCCACTGTGCAGCGGGCCCCTCGACACTTGGGGCCCGTGACAGTGGCACTGCTAGACCCCCCGTCTTGCGCCCCTACTGTAGACTGTTATTGTTTTTCTACGATTATAAGCACTTGGAAAGGACACTCTCTTCCGGAAATTTCAATCTTATAACGTTGCAGGATTAAATTGTCATTGCTTGGAGCTCTCAAGGGAGCATAATCTGTAATTATTCTCTTCTGAATTGAAAATTTTAGATAAACCAGTTATAAGTTCAGTCACCTCTCTCGTTATCCAGCTCATGCAGCAAAATAAATAAATAAATAAAATACACATCATAATCGAACAAAATCCTCGTAGAAAAGGAAAAATGAATGTTGAAATTAAATATCTAAAAAAAAGAAGTCATTTTTTACGTTTATGCCATTGTAAAGCTTCTTTAATGTTTTGTATAGAAATATATGGATCAACGTTAATGTTACTTGCAGAATAAAGCTCTGCTGAACTAGCATCACTTCGAACACTGTTACAATCACCTCTAGAACCAATCCTTATCAAAGCTGGAAGACTCTCTGTCTTATTTGAGTCAATAGGTGGAAATGCCATTCCTGAACTATAGCAGAAGACGCTTAACCCATGATAGTATGCTTGCAGAACATAAAACAACAATTGAAACAAATCTGTGTTCGGCCTATCGCTTATAAGTAGTACCTCATGATCCTTGATTGAAGTCAACGGTGTAATAGCAATTGCTCGACCAAATATTGTAGCCAATCCCAGAGCATAATGGACTTCCAATATGTCATTCCAGTAACTTCTGCCGAACTTATTCTCGTATCTAACAGCTGCTACGTGTTGCACATTAAGCATGCCGGGATATTTCCCTCTACCTAGAATACCATGTAAATTCGGATGAATGTGATCATTTCCTGCATGTGGCAAACTATCCCACATCATAATTGGAAATCTATATGTGTTATTGTGATTATAAACATTGCGAAACCACTTTAAAGCTGTCCTAAATAAGTCGATTATTTCGACTTTTGTAATATTTAATGGATGGTGTTTCTTTGTCAAAAACAAACCGTGCCATTTACCTAGTTTAAATACATTACTAACGCTAAGAGAGTAAGTACTCTCTATTTGTTGTAATTCATCAACTGCAGTCGTAACCTTATAATTACAAAAATCACAAGATTCCTTTGTGGTTTCGACAAGCTGATCAATGAAAGTTCTAGCATTTTGAAGTGACCTAGGCATAGGTCTCTTGGCACGAAGTGTGTTATATATAGCATGTTCGAAGTTAAATTTATTATATACGCTTACTATACTCTGATTCCTAAACATATTGAAAAGATCATGATCATTATGTAACCACTTCTTAACTTTAGTAGCAAGTAAGGGTGGAGTAATAATGTTAGATCCCCTCTTTACCTCTAATTTGTATAAACTTTGAAACTTAGACAACAAGGTCTGACATTTTGGTTTTACAGACGTAGACAAAGTTTCTAAATTGTCTTTCAATTTTGCTATTGTCTTAGCCAACTTGCCATTAAAACATTTGTATAAATACCAATTGCTTGATTCTAAAGTATGTAAGTTTATGATCTTGTAATATTGGTCGTATTTAGGAAAACTTTTAATGTTTGACTGTATTTTCACTGTGATTGGTATAAGGCGTATTAAAAATAGCACAATTAATGCACCTGCTACGAAGATATACTTAGCATTTAACTTATTTCTTTGTGTTCTGGGAAACATTGTGTATAGTTTCAAGACTGCACTTATGATCAAGACACTTATGTCAATGCTCATGTCAAAACTACATTGTTATATTTTATACACATAATGATGTTCCATTATCGTTCATTGTTGTCCCTTGTGATTCAGACTAATATAGCATTTGATATGGATGGTGCTCAGTTGCATTTTCTAGTTGTTACACCATAATTTTTACTAAGTCATAATTTCGTGAAAGTCATGGAGTCTTTGATATTTGAATGATATCTGATAGTTTTAGAATAAAGAAGTACTATTGATATTGTGAAGTAAGATAATTTCAATGAGCAAAATTGTATTTTTCATTCAGGTCGGGTAAAAATTCCTTGTAATTGGTACTTGAAATTTTGATTTTCATTCCTCGTCGTCCACTGAAAGATGAATGCACTGTAATAAAGCAAAGAAAAACGTGTAATATTTAATAGTGCTTTATTAAAATACGTATAGTATTATTAAATTTACAATAATCAGTGTAGGGTTATACGTAATACGTCTGTATTTTGTACGGACAGTCCATATTTTAAAGGCTGCCCGTGTCCATGCCGTACTTTGCAAGAATTACCTAAATGTCCATAGGCCTACTTTTCACTTAGTCAGTTGTTGATTGTTAATTACTTTAAACTCATGAATTTTCACAACTGCGTATCACATCAATTTTTGTAAAAGAAAGCTTTCTGGTGAAATACTAAGTTTTTTCAGCTTTTTTCACGTTTTTCAAAAATATATTTTCGCACAGCAAGTATTTAATGCTTTACGCTCCGGATAATCAATGTAATCTTTCATACATTCATCCCAGTTTACTATTGCTTTATTTTCCTGCAGCCTTACGAGGTAAATGATGGGATTATTTATGCATTCACTACCACATTGCTATACTTTCTATATCTTCACCATGACACTATAGGAATTAACCAAAGACATATGGACTGAAGTTATTTAGTATAGTGTGTAATAAAATACTAAGAAAACCTCCAGGGAACTGAAGAAATATTTTGAATCATAGGAAGATTTTAAGTTCCTAGATATAATACAACTTCGAAGACATCTTTACTGTAAACTGAAAAACTTCGAATTTTTACCGAAATATGCTCCCATCCCGTATATACAATACGTTCAATTTCTAATTACTGTATTATTCAAGATATCTATTGTTGATCATAATTATCCAGCAAGCCAGGTGACGCCGGTCCGACGTCGGCGACCCAACGTCGATCCGACATCATAATGCCGACGCGCAGTCGGGAACTTGTCGCTCACCCAACTTCTTTCCGACCCCATACACACTGCGATAAATCAATTGTTTTAATGAACTGGATGACGTATGGTTGTAAAAAAAAGAACTAAATTTTATTATAGCTTGTCTTTTATTCCATTTTTCAATTTCAATTACTGTTGAAATTGATAGTGTATGATGGTGCACCGCTTTAACCACTTCCCCATTTTTTTAAATAATTCAACGAACAAAATCCAAAATAACAAGGTAATTCTAAAATATAACAAAGTAGGCTAGAAAAACAAAAAGAATACAATAAAAAAAACTATAATCACACAATCAACAACATCAGTCAACTAAACAGAGAGAAAATAAACCTCACTGTATCATATTCGATATCGAAAAATTCACTAATACAAAGCTCTAAAATAATTTAGCTAGGCGTCTTCTAGCTAAATGCTTTGGAATACGCTGATAATGATATAACAGCAATTGAACATACAAAATATCATCTGTGAGCTCGTATTCTGATTTCAGCAAAAATATCGTTATAAAAATATAGAAGCAAATTTGCATCTAGTAGGAGGAAAATATTTTTAATGCGGTCGCATTATGACCTTTGAAAACAAAATAACCTTCGGATTACATCTTACCACCCTACTGAAAATCTGTTGAAAATGTTGCCAAATACCTATTATTTTTTTAGGACAAACTATTAACTAGTGAAATAAAGATTATATCTATTACATCTGAAACAGCCATCATCGTCTATTATCTGTTTAGGTTTTAAGTTACATCTATCATCTTCTGAGTTGTAAGCAATCAAAAATAACTGATAATGTGGTATAGCATTATATCAGGGAATTAAGATTAGTACACTGAACAAAGAAAGTCCCTGAAATGCAAAGTAGCGAAGATAGGCAACATACCGTACAGGAAAGTTAGCGCTTAATCAGTTCTGGAGAGCAAATGAATAAAGTTTCCTCCCCCATCCTCCTCGCAGACTTCTCTAAAGCAGTGATTGGAAGAACCTATACATAGAAAGAGACACGCCCCCTCCGTTGCTTAAACTTACTTCTTCGTCCAAAAGCACGAGCTCAATAACTACAAAACAACATCAGCAAATAATAATAAGCCTGACACTCACTAAAGTTATAAAAATTAAAAATGCATACTCTAATAAAGGGAGAAATAACACAATATAACTGTAAACTGCGTTTATAAAGACAAATATTCTCGTTAAAGTTTCGAAATGAAACCATCTTTCAATATCAGCAAAAGGTATAGTAATTATGCAGAAATCGTAGGCGTCCTCTGTGGTGTAATGGACTAATACGTGGAAATGAGAGCATTCAAAGTAAGATTTGAGGTCGTCGGTTCGAACCAACTCATATTACCATTAATTTTTTTAAATTTTCATTTTGAATAAAACAAGTGAAAAATGCCAATTTTACATAAATGTTTTAAAATGCATTCCAAAACTTGAATAACAAGACGAGCTCAGAGAAATACGTATTACGCTGCCAGTTTTAACACTCTAAAACTACGTAAGGGATGTAATTATGGAAATCAAGCGAACATGTAAGTTAAAATGGCCAGCTATCGAGTTCAATCCAAATCCGGCGATTGCACAAGACAACATTTAAAACTATTCTTTACTAATTTGGTGGTGCTGATTTTGAATTTGGCAATAGAATTTTTGTTGCTCGTAAGTGTTTTGTGTTGTAACGTCTTTTACTTTTTCGTATATAGAACAAAATTGCCTGTTCATATTGTCTTGACTTTATGAATATTAACACACTTTAGATCATAACCAGTGAGTCACCCCCCAAATCCTCGAGAACACCCCCAACTTCATAAATTTTGCGATTCAAAATCGATAGAAACCATGCAAAACTCAACTTTCACCTTCCCAAGTTTGACTTACACCCCTCAAATTGAAAATCCTGGCAGAATTCCTGCTCATAACACAGGCTATCAAGCACAGAAATACATTGATCAAAAATCCTAAAGAGCAAATGAAACTCAATTTGATGTTATGAAGCAATGTTTAATTTAGAGCTTTGAAGAATCGCAAAAGCGTTATCTCGTGTCTACACACTAAATCAAAAGAGCGAAATTCCCCTCGATTTGAACGGGAAAAAGGGAAGATTCTTTTAGAGTGAATTTTCATCGGAGAAAATTTTCTGCTTGAAAACGATGGGATTTATGGTAGTTCATGTGAATGGGAATGTAGACATAATTTTAGTTGAGTTTGAATCTGTTCATTAAAGTTTTCATCTTCTGAACACGAAAACGACGTAATAAAATGATGAAAATGTACAGCCTATTCCAAAATGGTTGACCGCATTGTTTTGAGCTGAAAATTCTCTAAATTCAACTTCGGGTATCTTCGGAAACAGTAAACCAAAGATGCCAGGTTCGAGCCCTAGAAGGAAGGATGAACATTCGCAATTGGAGAAAAATTGTGCAAATCTGTTTTTCTTTTTTTAAGTGCAATAAGACTTGTTGAAATATTATTAAGTGTAGAAAACATTCATTGAAATACGTAATGGTCCTGCGTTCGAACTCCGTTCGGGAGAATTTTTTCGTTTGAAATGATATATTCCTCAAAGCATGAACAAGTAGATAAAAAATTACATTGAAATATATAAGTGTCATATGTATTCATACAATCATTTCAGGACATAAGTACTAATTATGTTTAAAATATGATATAAGAGAGGTGGTGGATGTTGACAGAATGTCGGTGTATTATATGTGAATGTTAAATACAAATAAATTAAATCGTGTAATAGCAATAAATAATTGCGTGTAGTGTATTTTTCTGCAGCTATTTGTCATACGAAAGCTACGCCTCCATATTCTTATTTACCTTCTTGAAACAGTCAAAGGCTGTCAAAAGAAAATAAAGTTACAAGGGGAAAGTATGCAAAGTCGGATCATCGTTGCAGACCGCAAGTTCAATATCCCCCAAAGTTCACGATCCCCACGAACGATGAGGACACTAAACTGTACTTTAATTTCTTTCCACAAGTTTTCAGTTCAGTACTCTGAAATGTTTTTTTCATATGGAAGTGGTGAGGCTTTAATCCCTCTCGGGCTTGGTTCCAAATTCTATGATGAAGAGAAGTTACTATCGTCTTATTAAGTAGAAGGAAACAATGCTTGTACTGGCCAGGGAACGAACCCATGTCCGTTTCGCATTGGTTTAGAAAACAAACGTTTTAACCCTGAGCTAATTTTACAACTAGAAAAGTATTTCCAAGATTTGTGTTATTAAGACACCACCCGATTGAGTCACGCTAAGTGGACCATTTTATACACGAGTGATTTTAGATAAGGACGATTAGATTGGTGTAGGTTAGTTATAGTAAAATTGTGTCATTCCTGGACAAATCATCCAAATTTTAGAAAAACTGGTTACATCACCATTTTAGAAGAAAAATATTTTTCGTATGTGGGTTCCTACATACCTGAAGATATCAGAACGACTTTCGAAAGAAATTGTGATCTTCCGGGGCGACCATATTTCCAACATGGCGGGGGACGTTTTTTACTCCCGTAGATATGTACGGTAACCTGCATATCTAAAAGACTAGAAGAACTAAAGAGCTGAATTCAAAACCATTGGGTAGCTCTTGAAGTGCACATCAAAGATGTGGAATCCTGTCTTTGAAAATTAATTTCTTTATTCCAAAAATTAGGCCTGAATAATGAGTTACGAATTGTATAAAATTCAACTTTTAAACCAAGTTTTTAGGTTGTAGGAGTTGAATAAAATTCTGCAAAATGTTATCATGTTTAGACCTCCCAAAAGAGTTTCTGGCCTAAATCACACACTTTTTTCTACTGGTGTTCAAACATGGCCCTTTGCGAAAAATGCCGGATTTCGGGCTTAAATATCGCATATGCGTCCTCATGAAACAATCTGAAATGTGGTTTCGAAAAAGCTTCGTATGTGACCAACTAATAGTAGAAATTGCAACTTTTATTTTGTAATAGTTTGGTCAATACCAGCAGATTTTCTTCGCTATACGATGCAAATGCGAATGTGTTATCTTGACGAAAGTCACCATGTTTAGGGAAGAAGCTGAATATAAGACTGCAATTTCTCTTGTGATGTTTAGAACTATCAACAGGATGATTCTGAAGAAAACTCTGTGGCGTTGAATCATAACGCTTTTTGCTACAGGAAAAATGCCGGGTTTGGATCTAAAATATCTCAAATGGGCCATCATAAAAAATCTGAAAGTTGGTCTTCTCCAGGAATATTTGTATGTTCTCAAATCACAGCAGAAATGGTAATTTTTATTTTTGAGTGGTTTGGTCAATAAAAAGTTGTTCATGGGAGTTAAAAGTGTAGTGTAGTAATATGAAGCTGCATATACACATATAATCCGCTTTTACTGACCAAACCAATTAGAAATAAAAGTTGCAATTTTGGTTCTGAGCTAACCACTAACAAGGCTTCCTTTAAATTTCAGTTAAAAAAATAGATATTTAAGCCCGAAATCCTGCATTTTTTTGACGAAGGGCCATGTGTGAACCCTGTTAGAAAGAAAGGAATGTGATTCAACCAAATTATTTTTTTGAATATATACACTCTTTTGGTAGGTCTAAACATTACAAATGACTGCAGTCTTGTATTTGACTGCTTCACAGAAAAAAAATGTCTTTTTGAAGATACTACATTTGCATTTGCATAGTACCTATGACGGCGGAGAAACTCAACTTGCACTGACCCAGGAAGCCAAATGCCGACAAAGACGGCAGATGTTCGGGGAGTTTGGTAGAGGCGTCGTCGGGGATGGGCAGAACTCAAACTAGAAGTCGAGAAGTAGAGGGGGGAAGGTCGACGTGCAGCCACAAGTGACGTTTGGTCGTCGGGTCATTTCCGGGTCGCTGTCGGTCTCTGACTTGCCGGCATAGAGGCGAAACTCCGACCATCCCCCAGCACTTGATGGTGGGAAAAGGATGGACACCCGCCCATTGCCTTAGGTCGGGAAAAGATTGCTCCCCGTCCATTTCCTGATGGTCGAGAGAAAAGTGAGACACCGTTTATTCTTGATGGTCGGGAAATAAACGAGTCCCTACCCACTTCCTGGTGGTCGGGAAAAGGTTGGGGTCCGGTAATTTTCCGACTGTTTTAATCTAGAATTTATGTAACTCAAGTATCGGCATTCCTTTGCAAAAGAATTCTGCCGGTAGATTAGAATACAGAAAGATGAAAAGGGGAAACGTTCTTTACATTTGTTAAAAGCAAAGGTGACTGATGTGGGGTCAAGAATTTATAATTTATTCTTAGCCTGCAGCGTTACTCGACTCGAAAGCCGTCTTCGAATATCTGGTTGTACGATCTAGTGGATAAATCACTGGAAATCTGTTTTGAAGGTATCAGGTTCGATCCCACCACAGCTCATCTATTTACTTTAAAAAGAAATTACTTTTTTCATTTCTACTATCGCAATATGTACTTCTTTTGCTACCTTATCGAGCATCAGTGAAATAGATTAGTTAAAGCCAGATTATGCATAAATTTCAAATATCGAACTTAGACAGTGTGGCCTGAGCGTTGATATGTCAGTTAGTCAGGATTTCTGTTTTATATAGAGAGAGTATTATTATTATTAGCCTTTTCGGGATATTATAGTATAAATTAAAATTGCCTTATTCTCAAAAGATTAGGAGTACTGACGTATTTTTTTTAATTCGGAATTTTTAGAACATTGACCGATCCTCTGTAGGTCAGTGGTAGAGCGTTGGTGTAGCATTGGGGAGGCCATGGGTTCAATTCCAGCGATTGACCATCATGACTGAGGTTTTCCACGTTTTCCTCAGTCACACTAGGCAAATGCTGGGATGGCTCCTACAGCATAGACCCTGGCCAACACCTTCCCAAATCCTTTCCCATCCCCTATCCCTGCCTAATCGTTATAAATAAAATTCAAATTTAGAACATAAAGGGAAAATTTTGAATTAGTGTTTCCTTTGTACAGAACAAGGCATAATAAATTATTGATTTATTCTGACAAAGATTTATTTGTTTAAACGTTTAATTAACAACCATTACGTAAAATTTTTCTATTGCTATCAAACTTCAATATTTAACACCTTCTTGTTTAGCTGTATATCTATCTGCTATCTGTACATCTATACGTATCTTGTATGACTTAGTGCTGTATTGGCACCATATTGTTCGTAGAACATTAATAAATCTTGCATTACATTATTATTACCACAACAAATGTAGTATTTTTCCAGAGAGAAAAAAGCATTTCAGAACCATGGAAAGAACATCTGTCTTCTTTACTGAAGAACAGTTTAGTATCTTAGTGACTCATCGTTCGTGGGGATCATGAGCTTTAGGGATAGTGAATTTGCTGTACGGCACCTTGGTCCGACTTCGGATATAGCAACATTTACTTAATCTGTATTTAACGTTCACATATAACATACTGAAGTTCTGTCAACACCCACCATTTCTCTGATGTTATATTTTAAATATAATAAGAACTTATTTCCTGAAATGCTTCTATGGATATATATAGAACTGATTATTATTATTTTATGTAATTATTTATGCTTTAAGGAATATATCATTATAAAAATACATTTATTGGAACGGGAATCGAACCCACGACCTCACGATTAGAAAACATGCGTTCTACCAATGAGCTAACATGAACACATCTATCTATTTTTTTTCTGATAGAACTCCTTCTGAAGAAACATGACTGAATTTTCGGTGTTTAAGACAATGCCATTTATATATGTTGTTGGAAATGTAGTTTTTCTCTCCTTTCTCTTGTTTATTGTACTATGAATGCGAGAATTAAATCTGCTGTCTTCACTTTCATTGCAAATGAGCTTTTACGTATGAAAACATAGGTGACAAAACGATCACGTGCTCAGATGTATGGGTGGTTTCGAAATACTGTTATCATTACGTATTTTAATCAATGTTACTTTTTTCTACACTTAATAACATTTCAACATGTCTTATTGCACTTAAAAGAAGAAAAAAACATTGCAGTTTTTTTAATTGCGAATGTTCATCCTTCCTTCGGGCTCGAACCTGTTTCCGAAGATACCTGAAGTTGGACTTAGAGAATTTTCAGCTATAAAGATAAGATAAAATGAACTTTATGGGCGGTAACAGCACTATGGCTTAGAGCCCTTCCCGAGAATTTTCAGCTGAAAAATGCAGTAATCAATGCGGTCATCCTTTTAGGAATAAGGTGTACATGTTTGTTTTTTTTAATTGTGCTTTAATAAAATTCCGGAAAAGATTAGAATCCTGAATTATGTTCAATATGTTTGAGCAGTATATTGAGTATGCTTTTTATGTTCTCGTGGTATTCATGAAGAGTTTATTGTGTAAGTAAGATTGTATGACTTACTTGAATAAAAAGTGGTAAAAACAGTCGACTCCTGTTTGTAGGTTCAAATCTCACCGTCGACTATCATTTTTTTTTGTGGAAAAATCAGAGATTAAATAACACTGTGTATGCATCGTCCTGGAACTCGGTAGTTATTGTAGGAAATGACAATGGTAAAAGCACGTTGCAAACGAGGATGCAAAATTATGCCCTAGATAGGTGTATTACACCTACATAGGGATTGTGCAAGACGTGAAACTTAGAAACAAATAAAGAGAAAAGTGTGTTTAATAATGGACATGCCGAAGGACAACAAAATGATGGAAGCAAAAGCATGAATTACAGTACGAGCAATTGATAAATGACGAGTGTACACACAATCTATGTATGATTGGACATCTTGCGGAACGCATTGCTACACAGGGGAGCAAAATGTTCCAGAATGCTTGTCGTAGTAGTCACAAGCATACCATGACTACAATAGAAAAGGCTTGAACACAAGATTCGTAAATTAATTATATATCAACGACAATGCGCAAGATGTTTTCACGTCGGTAAAAAAAGGTAATAAATATCATGTACAAGTATGTAGGAATGGACAACTACGATAGAATGATCTTACGATAGAATTACTTGAAAATTCTGAAGAAGAAGCTGTCCAGTGGTTGCATATAGGGCGTAGCACCTAGGGGAATGTTAGTATCAAACTCATTTCCCAAACATGGTATTCGCTTTGCTGGTTAACGACTTTCAGCTCGTATACAAAACTGTTTCAACCAACAGAAAAATATAATTAGGAGTCGGCGGTGGGATTTGAATCCAAGGCCCCGCGCTCCGGAGTCGGGGCTATCTTCAGCACTCGGCCACACCGTCAGTACAGAAACCGCTACTCTTGCTTATATGTTTGACCTGCTGGCTAAGGGGTTAATGCATTGGATAGTTGGCTGGAAGGTATTGGATTTGTATCTCACCTAATTTTAGTTTCTTTTACTCCTTTTCATTCATAAGTATATTACATTTCTTTCACTACTCATAAATAAATGCTACCTTTTGCATCTTTATACATTTTCATCATTTTATTGCGTCGTTTACGTTCTGAAGGATGAAAACTTCAATGGACAGATGAAATTTCTCCTAAAAAATATGTCTACATTTCCATTGATATGGGCTACCATAAATCCCATCGTTTTCGAGCGGAAATTTTTCATCTTTTTTCCGATGAAAATTCACTCTGAAAGAGTGTTCCCTCTTTCCGCTCAAATCGAGCAGAATTTCGCTCTTTTGATTTAGTGTGTAGACACGAGATAACGCTTTTGTCAAAGTTAAAAAGTAAACATTGCTTCATAACCTCAAATTGAGTTTCATTTGCTCTTGTATGATTTTTGAACACCGTATTTCTGTGCTTGATAGCCTGTGTTATGATTAGGGATCCCGCCGGGATTTTCAATTTGGGGGGTGTAAAGTTAAAATTCGGTAAGTGAGTTTTGCATGGTTTATATCGATTTTCGAGTTGTGTGACACAGGGGGTGGTGTGGCGGAATCTCTGGTTATGATCTATAGTGTATAAATATTCATAAAATCAAGACAGTATCAACAGGCAATTTTGTTCTACGCGTATATACGAAAAGTAAATAAGTTGTGTCACAAAACACTTACGTGCGACAAAAATTCTATTGCCAAATTCGAAATCAGCGCCCACAAATTAGTAAAGAATAGAGAAATTTCTTCATCTTACGGGAAAATGTTTTAAACGTTGTCTTGTGTAATTACCGTCTTGAACTAGACGGCTGTCCATATTAACTTACATGTTAGCCTGATTTCGTTAATTACATCCCTTACGTAGCTTTTAGTGTGAAAATTGGCAGCGTAACGTATTTCTTTGAGCTCGTCCTGTTATTGAAGTCTTGGAATGCAATTTAAAATATTTCTGTGACATTGACATTTTTCATCTGTTTCATTCAAAATGAAAGTTTGAAAAAGTGAACAGTCATATAGAGAGACTTGAACCGACGACCTCAGATTCAAGTCCGAAAGTGCTTGTTTCCACACATTATTCCATTACGCCACAGAGGAAGCTTCAAAGTTTGGTAGAATTACTGTACATTATGCCAGTATTGAATTATCGTTCCAGTTCGAAACTTAAACAAGAATGTTTGTCTTTATAAACGCAATTTAAAGTTATATTGTGTTATTTCTCTCTTTATTAAAGTGTGCGTTTTTAATTTTTGTAACTTTAGTGGGTGTAATTATTATTCACTTTAGTTCTTTTCTACTTTTGGAGTTCATGCTTTTCGCCGATGAAGTAAGTTTCAGACATTCAGATTTATTATTTGTTAAATAATCTCGTGATGTAAAGAGTTATGCCCTTATTCTGATCTGAGTTCAGATAGGCGTGAGCCAGATCGGTTTCTATCCTTCTAAATTAAAATATTTTAGTACGAAAGGACCAAGTATTTGTAATATTTGTTTTTGAATTAAATTGAATAGCTATTTTGGCAGATAAGTGCATTAGATTTAGGATCTAAAAATGGGAGGATTGTCATGCACCGTAAAAATTGGAGACACAACGTTCATCCAAAAAATTGAGGCAGCTGAGCCTACATTAACCTACATTTAGCCGGTTTTCAGTTGAACGTTTTACTCTCTGTAAAGTTTCAAAATGCGCATATGTCTTTTCCAACGTATTTCATTGAAGGAGAACATTTTTTTAAAGTAGAAAAGAAGAAAACATAATGTTCCTTTAAAATCTAAAATTTTAAAAAAAGGAAAAAAAGGTCAAGTGGTCGGGTTTCGATCCAGGAGCACACTGATCAGATGCTCTCGCCACTTAGCTATAAAAGCAGTTGGTATTTATGACTTTCCGAGTGATATTCATAGCTAGGACTTTACTGCGCAGGAGGTT
This sequence comes from Lepisma saccharinum, assembly GCA_022664845.1. Taxonomy (NCBI): domain Eukaryota; kingdom Metazoa; phylum Arthropoda; class Insecta; order Zygentoma; family Lepismatidae; genus Lepisma; species Lepisma saccharinum. The sequence goes on from JAGDQP010026535.1 coordinate 19,868, forward strand.
AATGATCAACATGTAGATTTTACTACGAGGAATGTCGGGAGAAATAAAGGAGAGATACGTTTGCTACTGTGTAAAGATTTGTACCCAACTTAATTCCTATTTTCGCCAATGCAATCATGTCGTTCTCGATCCACCAGTCAACTGTTTACTGTTCACAGTGTAAAAACAACATAAACACTCAAAATGATGGGGCGTTCAGTGACAAGAAAGTAACTTTACTCCTGTTATTGGATTATAAAATATCCAACCAAGGCTTGAAATTCATCCACAAAAGTACGTAACCTCAAAACGGCCAATTTAGCTTAGACTTCGATAAGAAAATGACCGAATTTTAAGCGTAAAATAAGTTGAACGTTCACCGACGAAACACTTTGGCCAGTTTCAGCCAATTTTCAGTTAACGTTAAGACATTACAAAGAAAATGTTAAACTTTAAAATGGAGTTAAAGTTACGAGTCTTTCCACTAAAGGGCTTACACTATATCCACATTTAAGAGTAAATACAGCAAAATCCTAATTTTCGACTTTTGTTTCTCCATAAAGCGGAATAACTTTCATCCATTTCGCGTTTCCACTTTTTACAGTGTATAGTAATGTATTATAATTTTTGTTAGGCCTTTTTTTTCTTATATTGTCTTGATTATTGGAGTTTTAGTGTTTTTTTTTTTTACTTTGCTTGAGCGCAAGGTATTAGGTAATATTCAAATTCGTCGAGGTTCAGTAAGGTTGGGTTTTGCGGGATCCTTTAACCGTTTGCGGATTCTATTAAGCTTTTTACTAAGGAACAGACGTTCCCTGTTATATATATTATCCTTATTATCTAGCTTCTGTGTTTAGTTTAATGTTGTCTTTGTTGGTTTGATTATGTATTCCTCTTGTTGGTTTAATGGTTACTTTTTCTTTGGGTTTATTATTATTTTTATGTTGTACTAGTATGGGAGTTTACACTGTGATGTCTGCTGGATGGTCTTCTGAATCTAATTATGCTTTACTTGGTGGGCTTCGAGCTGTGGCAAAACTATACGATGTATTTTACACAATGTATTTTACGATTTTAACTTTGAAAATTTTCATGCGTAACTTTTAATTAACATTTTAGTTCTTCCAAATAGAGAAAAAACAGAATAATCGCGGACCGGATAGAAAACTGTCTTCCACATGGACTGAGAAAAGAATGTAGTTAGTTGTTTACACAACGTTAACTGTGTTTCCTTCTATTTCGTAAGTTTTAACACAAATGGGTTTCTGTGATGATTTTTTTCTAATGAAGTTACATCAATTATCGATATTTCCTTCGATTTTCCTGGTGCGCTGAATTCATGAATGAGAAAAGTGGGAGGGAAAGAAATAACAACACACAGATGTTCTCAAACACAAAGCTCACATGCAATGAGTAGAAATCGATTGAACAATCTCTAACATTGAATGTGAGCGGTCAACCAATTGGACCACAGCGGACCCATTCCCTAGTGCGATTACTACCAAAGTATTGTTTTTCTACCACAATCAAAAGTTTATTACATTTTTTTTTTTTTTAGTATTCTAGAACTTATCTTAGTTTTGAAGGTAGTACAGTAGCAAATTCAAAATTCTCGTAACATGACGTCAAATCTTTCGTCATTTGATATGCCCGCCCAACGCTGTGGTGTCTGGTTTTCGCCAGTTTCTCGAGTGTAAGTCACAATCTTATCACGTGTAAGGTTCGGACATAGGAAACTCTCACAAGACTGAGCTGACGTCAAAAGTAAATTATCTCGCGTCACCTAATATGCCCACCCGACGCTGCGATATCTGGTTTTCGTCAGTTTCCTGACGTAGATAGAGGACTTCTGAATGGTAACAACTCATATTAGTTAAGTATTTCTGGTATACACTAAAAAAATCTGTTTTGAATATACACAAGTACCAATTGTACCGTTGTTAATTTTGTGCTGATTATACCCCGAATTTCATACGAGATATATTTGTATGGTAATGTTAATTTACGGAATAAATCACTTCCAAATGTGTTCATAAGACATTTTTTTTTCTTTATCTTTTCTAAAGTTTTACTTAACACTATTCATTTTTTTAAAAACATATTTTCATGTCTTAGGTAATCTTTGAATTTTCCTCTTATTTTAGAATGCTATCTATTTCTTAGTATACAGACCCAACGCAATGTTTCAGCGTTGGTTTAGTCTATATATCTTGTGACGTACATTTTGGTCAAGTTTGCGGGACGAGGGCGTGTCTTATTCACAGATGCTTCCGGTTATTTTGTCTTACTCGTTACTGTAGTGATCAGTAACCATTTTCGTACCAAATGTCACAAACTTAGTCATATTGAATTCTCTTGACTTAAGAAACATAGACACTCGAAGAAAACTTAATGACTTAAAATTTCTTTACGACATAATGCAGGGCGCCCTTAGGACCAACGACCTTCTTCCACTTTTTTACCCAAGAGTACCAAGACAAAATGCCTGTTCCCAATATCATTTCTATCTCTCAAAACCGCGATTGTTTTTGGTTAAGCGATCTCTTGTATACAGATTATCACATTTTTTACAATAGTCTTCCTTTGCCATGAGACTTCTCTCTCAGTAAAAGTAAAAAACGAAAGACTTGTTATATGAATCTGGAATAAAAAAAAACTGATCTTATTTCTTATTGTATAATTATTTGTTGTAATTACTATTGTTGTTATTATTATTTCTATTGTTATATCACATTGTTACAAGAACGGTGTAAAATGGCGTTTGCTATATCTGTGTTAACTTCTAATAAATAAGTAAGACATATAAATAAATAACATATATCTTATGACGTAACATTTTGTCGAATTTGTGGTCAAAGGTCACCATATGACTTTTTAAAGCTTTCTGTCTGACAAATAAGACAAAGTTACTTTTATTAGCTTCATCTGTCCGGTTACTTTTTAACACTTATGACGTGAGAAATTTCGTGCTAGCTACCGCTCTAATATATTGTTCAACAGAAATAAATTAATTATTGAAATTTGTCATGCATGCTTAACACACTTGGCTGGCTCTAGATTTATATTGTCCATGATGTAGGTTCTATTCTATTATATCATTACAGGAAGCCTGTACATAATAATAAATAATACTAATATATTTTATATTTTAAATTCAGAAAAATTATGAGTCTTACCAATAGCGCTTCTCAAAATTCATAATATAAGGTGTAATTAAAACAAACATACTACAATTGCAATATTGGAAGCTCTACGTTTCAACCGAAACTCATTTTCAACTTACATCTTAGTATGTTTCTTATGTGGAAGTTCATGGCATAACTTTTAAATATCACTGTAAACAGAGTCTCTTTAAGAGGGGCCACCGCGGGGATATTACCCCCAGACTAGGTCAATCACTCCCAATTAAAAACAACAAATTTTGTAAAAACTAGTTCATTGTTCTACTAGAGTTGAAGATCTGAATTGACAAACATTCCAAGTCTACCGGAGTAATTTTTTCAGGAGGACAAAAATATTATAATATTGAATGTTTTTGTTTGGAAGCACTTTTTTGTGATTTGTCTTATTAATTATGTTGTTTTTGTCCCTCCTGAAAGTTTCAACTACGTGAAACAGAAATATCAACGTGAAAAATATGTATATATGTTTATTGACTTGGGATTACTGTATTTAGTTAAATACCGTTACGTGTTCAAAGTGTGAATTTTGTTACATTTTGTATGAGTATGAAGATAATTTTATTTTATAACGTACGTTACATATTGTAAGTGTGAATATAGTGTAACATAATGTATAAATTTGGAACAGTTGCTAACTATTTTACATAGTATAAGTTTGTTATGCTACGTAAATACAAAAGAATAAGTACGGTAGAAAATCCTGAACAAAAGTCGTTTTAATACATTGTTGTCTTTAATACAAAAAAGGTTCCTTTACTCATATTCTATTTTTCCTTTTTCGGACTCACTTCGTTGAGTACTTATGCACTTCAGCATTATGACAGTTGTAGATGTGAACCTAGATCCTCCAATTAAGAAAAGAACGCTGTCAGCTACCGGCATATGAAGTGTTGACAGTGCAGTAAAACATGGAGCAAAAAATGTAAAAACTTACTTATTCTTCCACGTACGGAGAAAATTAAATATAAAAGTAGAAATTCACAGAAAACGACATACTACTAAATTCTTTCTTTTTCCATAAGTTTATTATTGTTTCTTATTAAAAATCAGTCAACGTCCGACAGAACTCGTTGTGCAGCAAAACTTCGACAGAAAAATATCTAGAAATTATCCTCCCATATATCAAGATTTTTAATAAAGGAATTAACAATGTAAAAACTCATAGAACGTTTTTCTTGATCAAATTAAAATATTTATTAATGTTATTATCATTAATGCCCTTTTATTCAAAACACTTGGCCTTACTACTGCTTGCTTGTGTTCGTACCTGAATTTATAGAGAGATTATTTAACATTCGGAAGGTCGCGATTTCTCGCCCAGTGGCCGCTCATGACTGAGGATTTGCATATTATCTTTCAATTACACCATGCAAATAGTGCCTTGAATATTGCCAGGGTTGATTTCTTTCCATATCTTTCACTTTGTTGTTAATGCCCTAGAAAATTACATATGAACTCTACTAAGAATTTGAATTTATTATGATATGACCTTTAGGCACCTTTGGCTCAGGTCTGAATAGGGTACAGGAGCAAATGGGGAAGGTAAGGGCAAGGCCTTAGTTCAAATCATTCCGGTATTGGTCTGGAGATACTTTGAGAAACTCTACAAAGCCTCAGTCAGGATGGTCAGCCGTGGAGTACGAACTCGCTTACTTATCTATCGCCGATTCAAAGTCCGCGATTTTACCACTTTCACCACGAGTGCTTTGTAGCAGTATTTGGAATTTGTTAAAAGAAGATAAAATTAATTCATGGGCGCACTACGACTTACATAAACCAATTAAATACGTGAGCGTTACAGATCTCCCAAATGGTGATACATTTTAAAACAATTAATTATGAATTTACAAAAGCAAGTAATCAAAAAAAACAAAAAAAAAACGATAACCTACAATGGAGAAAAGTGTAATAGTAATGGCAATTAATCTCCCTTTGGGTGCGAATTTTTCAAAAGCAATTAAACGTGGAGTTAGTGATAAAAAATTTGTACGGGATACCATATGTCACTAAAACTTGTTTGGGAAGACCCTTCCTATACCAGTATTTATGGTCTTTTTCTTAAGGAATTTGTATGAAAAATCAACAATGATAATCATAGCAGATGTTACATAAATAAATTTATAGTTAGAAGTATAGTAAATAGTTTACTATTTAGTAAACAGAATGAAGTGGATAGAATATTTATAACAAACAACATCTCTGTAGAAACTTTTGTGGACATTTTCAGTAACGATTTCGCTTTACAAACAAAATTCACATTCCTGACGGACCCACCTAGCGGCAAGCGTCATATCGTTTTAGTTTATTATTATTATTTTTTTAATGATGAATATGTAGCTGTACATATTTTATGATTAAGAAAATAATATTTACTATGAAATAGATTGCCTCTTAGTTAGTTTAGAGCAGTAAAACGCTATAACCGTGTTCATCTAATATGCTTTTAAAACAATTTAACCTGGTTACAATTCTCTCCATTGTACGTGCGCTGGCAACAAATGGATTTACTTTAAGGAGAAACATCTAACTAACTAACTAACTCTATGGCTTATAGAACTCGCAAGTTCATCGCCGCAGTAACAAACGTTCGCCATTGGACTCTATCCTGGGCAGTATCAAGCCAGTTCTCATCACGAACACCTACTTCTCGAAGATCTCTTCTAATATTGTTCTCCCAACGACGTCTCGGTCTTCCCAATGGCCTCTTTCCATCGGGCCTTCCAACCAGGATAGAATATAATCTTCGTTTTTCCCCCATCCGAGCTACATGCCCTGCCCACCTTAGTCGTCTCGATTT
>JAGDQP010026536.1:0-25822 GCA_022664845.1 Lepisma saccharinum
TTCAATGTATTCTTTGGACAAGGGTTAGGTGGCAGAACAGCCATAGGCTGAACCTCGCCCGCTTAAATAAAGAATTTTTCAATTCAATTTCAATTCAATTCAATTGACAAAAGTATTCGCAGAATTTATTCATTGCGTTTCTATAATTCATTACTTCAAACAGAAATTATTCTAACCTTTATTATTTTAATTAGTATTGAAATTTCTTAAGAAGACTTATCAGTGATTCGTTTAGTCGAAAGTTATTTGAAGTTTAGCTCTACGTACGTTTTGTTGAAAGAGGTTTAAATATTAATATAGCTACGAATATAGTATCGATTTCATGTACGAGAAAGTTGTACGAAGTTGTGTATCAAGAGCTTACTTTGGTTCATTACATATTTAAGAAAAAAAGTTTCAAATATTTGCTTTCAGGTAAATATAATAAAACCATATAATACCACTCTGAGATGGAAAAACATTATTTGTTGGGTGAAATCACTGCGTCCTTTCTCTGGGTGGAATCGGTTTTCAATTAACCTTTTTGCAAAGTTTATTTTCAGCAGTAAAATTAATTACTGGGGACACCTCTCAGGGGTTTGGGTACTGGGATAGTTATCAGAGTTAGGAGCTTTGCAGGACAAGATTTAAAGAAAATTTAGGAAAATCGGGTAATGAAATTCAGTACGCACCATCACTCACTTGTCCCCAGAAGTTGTGTTTCATTGTAAGTCAAGTTAGTGCTGAGAGCTAGCCCCCTGTAAAAAGAGTCAACCTGGTAAAAACTATTCAAGTCGAGTTCATATTAAAGTGTAGTAGGCAAATGAATTTCCCTGTGAATTACTAGTAAATTGACAAAATACGTGCAATAAGCACAACTGATACAAACACTAGTGGAGATTCGCTAACGGGTTGTGGCACCCATGTACAGTGCTTCTGCAACTTACCCATCGACTAAAGGGATTGATGACTATGATTAGAACGTCCCATCTGCTGATCCAGTTCTCTAATGGATTGGTATGGAGCATCATGGATGAGCTTGTTCAACCTTTGCAAAGTGAACTTAACAGATCGTTCAGAAGGCAGAGAGTCTGAGGTCGAATGCCACGTCCTTGAACCATTTCTGTATAATTCTTTTAGTAATATCGCCTTCTCCGTAAACAGCACAAATATCTCGAGCAACTTGGGTATCTTTATAACCTAGATTCAAAGCAAAGGAAAGGAGGTGCCGAAAAGTTCTTATTTTTGTTTACTTGGCACTGCATTTTCATTTGTCTGAAAATATTAATTAAAAAATAAATTTTTCAGAAACAATAAACAAAAGGTGTAGAGGAAGATAAAAGCTACAAAATAACATAAAACATTGAGTCAAAACATATTTTTCATTTTAATTCAAATGGCATTGGAATTAACTAGAACGAATTTATCTGACAATCTAATATACCATGAAACATTTGTGTCCCTTTAACTCCAAATCTACGCATGTTTCGACTCCTTTCACACTAGCTTTTTCTTTTTTGTAATGAGATTGAAAAAATCCAGCTTTAGTTTTATGTCCATTATTTATTTCACACCTGGCATAAAATGGTCAGTTTGGATTAAAAATTAAACTATCGGCTGGGGTCTACAAAGTGTATCTGGTGGTTGCAGGAAGAGTCCAATGATTTTTCCAATAATGATTATTATGTGTACAATGTTTGAACTTGAATGCAGATAACACTTTGTATATGTAAATCGAAGGTAGTAGAAATATATACCGGAAAACGTACTGTTTCTTTCTCCCGTAGAAGTGTTATGCAATTAGTGTCCGTTAGCGTAATTACCCAAACGTTTTAGCAATGGATCCCAAATTGACAGTTTCATGTTATGAAGAAGGCAGTGTCAACTAATGGAAAAATAATACACATGATTATGCAGCAACCATTCTTCTTTCTTACGCGGTAGTAATTGAGTTTATAAATTGCAGAGTATCCAATGTACAGAAATTTTTTTAAGCGCTCACCATTTCTCCACTTTTCCCTGTTTGAAACATATTATTCCTAATTAATATGATATTTGACACTGATTGTTATTTGTATTGTTTTGTTTAATGTGACAAGTGGGATTAACAGGTGAAATGCTACGAGTTTAGAATTACAATGTCAATACATAGATATGAGATATGCGTAAGAATAATTGGATAGCAGTAGTAGTACTAATCTACATGTTTCCGTAAAGATACAATACCTAATAGGTACGTGCAAAACTTATCTTTTAACAACATTAGCTTTACTCAATTTGTTACCGGCAATATTATTGTAAGACTTATTATATACCGTAATAGTAGCAATTAATATGTTGTTTTCGTAATACTTGAGAATGATACAACACCCAACAATAGCGTGCAGAATTGATTGCTGTTGTAGGGCGAAAAACAACCTACTACTGGAATGACTACGGAGTGATGTCTTCTACTATTTATAACAAAGTTGTAAACTACAAGTTAAATTATTATGATTGAATAAATAGGCTAATATATTACTACAGAACATGTCCTTATGAACGTACAGTTACTATCCATTAATAATGCAAACGATTGACAATAGTTTCTTTCTCTCAAGGCAATTTTAGATGCACTTCGACGTTTCGAGTTTTTCTGTAAAAATAGAAGTAGTAGGAGCTAAAGCGAAGTATATCTAAGCTGAAACACTCTTTTTAACATGAATCTGGTATAGCGGCATGGTCCTATTCTCTTGTGTTAGCATTAGCAAACGGAGATAAAAAGATGTTATACATTCTCCAAATATTTTTCGTAATTTTAAAAGAAAGATCTTAACATGTAAGAACATTAAAACTGTATAATACTTTTGTATAGAATATTACAGGAATAGCGGAGGACAAGGCCGATTAACTCATTTATGAAGTATTCAGAAAACCTGTTGAAATAAGGTTAGTTAATATAATTTCTCAGAGCAGAGAATGTACAATAGCAATAACAGGTCAAAATGTCATGGATATTCACTTAAGAAAATTGTTACAGAAATTATTTGTCCCTCTCCTACCTTAAGAAAAGCATGAACAGAACTGTGCATTACGAAATGCACAACAAATGTATTTCTCAAGAGAAGTATTCGAGATACGTGATTAAAGAATGTGTAACAGAGAAAATCAAGTGATAGAAATTGTAATTTGTAAAACGCGTTCAGACAGGATGTGAGAGATAATTCCCAAATTACTTAATTCCTTCTGATGAAAACCTTTCCTTCCTTTCCTTTTCTTTTTCCTGAATAACAACACTCACGGGGACCCGATGGGAAGAGAGTGTGACATTCCTAATTAACAAGTAATAAAAGTACAACCTTCTTGGTCTATTCAGGGCATTTGTCACTCGAAGTTAGATCAGTCAGTATCTATAGTCAAAGTCTTTGGTTCGACGACAGTGTAGGTAAGACTTTTAACTCCGAAAGTTTGTTTTGGACTTTGTCAATTTTAAAGACTAAGTGATCTTCAATTGGACATTGTTAGAAATGGAATAGTGGAAGCATACGCTATTGATAGACAGTAATTATGAACGTTAGTTACCATCTGTGAGCATCTCATCTATTTACGTCTCTTGAACTTGAACATTTAATAGTTAGACAGATTGTGCTCAAATACCACTTCAGTATCACCCATCAAGTAATTCCAGGTTAGTTGAGAGCTTTATGAACCTAGTCGGGTCATAAGTTCAGTCCCAACTTCAAAAGACTATAACAAGTAAAATACGCGGAGGAAAATGTTTTCCGAAATAAAGCAACGATAAGTGACAATCAATTGGGAACAATATTTATTCAAAATGATTTCCTCTTGCCTGGACACAGGCTCGTAAACGACGAGGCCAATCATCAATATAAGCACTCATCACATTCATGTCTATGTTAGCCACTACTTTCACTATAGCAGTTCTCAACGGTCCAAAGTTATGTGAAGTTGAGAAAACTCTTCCAAATAGGACCAGATCTTGTAGTCAAGAGGATTTAAGTCTGGACTTAACGACGGCCATACTTCGGTGGTGATGAACGCAATGTTGTTGCGACGAAACTACTCCTGAGTCGATTTCGCCTTGTAAGCTGGTGCTGAGTCCTGTTGGAAAACCCAAGGCTTATTTTTGATCATAGGGTTGCCAATAGGTTTCACCACTTGGTCGAGAATGTCCTCCTGGTACACTTTGGAATATGTTTTGACACTTTTTGGCAAACATGGACTACAGTGGGGACCCTGTACGACACACCCAGCCAAACCATCACTGATGTTCACTTGCTGCAGCACTGATTTTGGCAAACACTCTATAATTATGGTGGTTGAGGTGTTCTTCAACAGGGAAAATGTTCTCATATGTAAACAAGATGTCTCGATGCTTGTTATCCGCTTACTGCTGCAGGAGCAACTTTGATCTGTCACTTCGCATTCTCATCAAGCACTGATTTAACAGATGGCCTGTCATTTTGCGATAGGCATGCAATTAAAAAAATGTCTTCATTGATCGCCTTTTTCATTGATGATCGCGATATGTTTATTTGCAGGGCCATGAGTTTCTGCTTACGGATCGAATTTCCCGCGATTCGTGCCTTCACTGCCTTAATGACAGCTGGTGTCCTAACCGAGCAAGGTCTACCAGTGTGAGACTTATCCCCGATAGACGATGTTTCATTATGTCGCTGTATGGTGCGATAAACAACTTTTTGTGTAATGTTCAGTTTCCACATTAACTTAAAGATAGTCGCCGGAGGATGTCCGCACTTCTGTAAGGCCAGAACTGTGACACAATTCTTTTTCTTTCCCCATTCCATCTTCACTCTGCAAGAAACAAAGGAAAACAATGGTGTTGTAAGTTCAACCTACATTACCGTTTTACATCAATGCTAGGTTATTTTCATACATCATTCCTAACTACTGGAATTTTACGTACAAGTTTGGGACAGAACTTATGACCCGACTATGTATTATGGTATATTTGTACGTACCCTCTGCTCTGATATTGATTTGTGATTGTTTTGATATTAATTTACTAATGATTTGAGATTGATTTGATATTGTGCGATTAACATTTGAATATTGTAGATTTGTTATGTGTGTAAATTAAGGTACTAATTAATATAATGTATTCCTCCGGTATATCCTATTTTGTACACTTTTATACTAAATTTAATGTATGCTTATATAATTCCTCTCGTATCTTTTATGCACATGCAAGTTAAGTACTAATGTTCAGATAAGCACCCATGCATTTATTAAGTTACCCCATTAGTCAAATATAAATGACAAGCGAGATTAAACTGAGCACCTAGTATTGGTCTTACACTGGTTATTGTACATTTCTGATATGTTGATATCCAAGAGTAGGGGATTCAGAAATACAAAACTTATTTCTTCAACAATTTGTTCTTTGACAAACTGAAATTTAACTGAAGAACAGCTATATTTAAGCTTTTACGAACAATCTAAACAATCGAAAGACTGAAACATTTCGAGAGAAAAATTAAAGATAGGTGTATTACAAATATAACACAACTGTGTGATTTCTGCAACACAACGATTATTAAAAAATACTAGAAGTTATCAAAAATATTCATCATAAAATTAAACTGTGTAATTATCGAAACCATCATATAGGCTTTCTTCAGTACAGAGTTTCAAACATTTAGCTTTGTTCATTTAACTTGATAAATAAAAGTAAGAGGCAGAGAACTCTGGCTACCTATTGCTTTAACGAACCGACTTAGGAAACACAATACTTGCAACAATGTACTTACTAAATTCGTTTCGCTGCAGAAATGTCTTAGCACAAACTTACCAGGGTATATTCCAAAAAGGAAACTGTGTACAAAATGAGTTTGGAAAGTATATATAAAAAACAAAGTGCTCAAAACCGATCTAAGGTCACCTTCATTAAGATATGATGAACTTCTAGTTTTTCTATTATATGTTTGTATACACTTTGGGTGTACATAAGGTTACCATATGTCAACACTTATGAGGATATTTCCGCTCTGATGAATTAAAAAAAACACTGATCAAATGATGGACACAACAAACCCACATAGCACAGAATATCCTAGGGATATCCCATTTAGATCCCTAATATTCGTACAATATCCCGGAACATCTGGGATCAGCTAAGGATATTCGTAGGATATACTCGTGAGAATATTCTTAGTCGCAATTTTTAGAATATCCTGAGAACATCCCAAAGGAGAAGATAATAGAACTTCTACCTTGATAATAGAACTCTGAGGTTTGACTTTTATTCTGCCACAATAGTATGCTTTGCTTACGCTTAAGCACTATCCAGTAATATTCCATTCACATCCCCAATATTCGTAGTATATCCCGGAATATTTGGGATCAAATAAGGATATCCCAAGGATATTCTCGTGAGAATATTCGTATTGGGAATTTTTAGAATATCCTGAGAATGTTCTGAGAATATCCCAAAGGAGTATATGATAGAAATCCTTTTGGATAGTAGAACACTCAAGTTTGACAGTTATTCTGCCAGAATAGTATGTTTTGCTTATTATTAAACACTTTCCAGTAATATTCCATTTACATTTGTAATATTCGTACAATATCCCGGAATATTTGGGATCAAATAAGGATATCCCAAGGATATTCTCGTGAGAATATTCTTAGTCGTAATTTCTAGAATATCTTGCGAATGTTCTGAGAACATCCCAAAGGAGTATATGATAGAAATTATTTTGGATAATAGAATTGTCAGATTTGACTTGTATTTTGCAAGAATATTATTTTTGTTTATGCTTAAAAACTATCCAGTAATATTCCATTTACATCCGCAATATTCATAGAATTTCCCAGGATATTTCGGATCAAATAAGGATGTTCCTAGGATATCTTGTGAGAATATTATTAGTCAAAATTCTAGAACAACCTGAGAATATTCTGAGAATATTACAAAGACGTATTCCTTCTTTCAAAATAGAACTCTCAGTTTTGACTTATATTCTCCCAGAATAGTATGTTTTGTTTATACTGAAACACTATCTAGTAATTTTTCATTTACATTTTCTATTTGTAAAATTTTTCCAGAATATTTAGAATCAACTAAGGATATTCCTAGGATATCCTTCTGAGAATATTCTTGTTCGGAATTTCCAGAATATTCCAAAAGAATTTCATTTCTTTTACACTAGAACTCTTGTGTTAGAGTTGTATCCTTGTTGAATGTTTTTTTTTTAATTCACGTAAAACTTATAACATGATTATCCTTTTAATGTTTTCAATCTGCGTAATTTTACCCAGAACATATTTGGGATCAACTAAGGATATGCCTAGAATATGCTGGGGATATTGCCCAGATAATATTAAAAAGATATTCTAAAATTCAATTTCCCAAATATTATTAAAATAGCTCAAAAAGAATTCAGTTTTGACTTTTTTCGTTTCTCTTTGTTCGTTTGTTGTACACTGTATAATGTCTCTTTAAATCGGACGATTTTCAATTTGTCATTGGAATGTAAGTGCGATATTGATTACAGAAATCCCACAGTCTAGTCATAACAAGCAAAACTTCGGAATACAAATCAGAGTCTGATTTCTTTTTGAAATTGTTGATATCGGTAATAATTTAGTACATCTATGCAAACATTAAAATATCTTTATTTTATTCGTAGAATAAATATCCTCTTCGTGCTAGTATAATTTTAAGCAATTGCTTGCGCAAGCTTGGTACGTAGAAAATTTGACTACAGTGGTTTTTAAACCTGTCGACTTCGTGCAGCTAGCAGAGAGGTCCTCAACTCCTCATTGTATCAACGGACAAAGTGATTGGAGGACAATAGAATGTGATCTAGTATCTTATAGTGCTCTTTGGTAAGTATTAACTCGTTGGTTTTGACTTAGCAGTTAAGCGCTTATGTAACCCTCATAATGAATCCTGCCTATAAGCAAAAAATGATAAGTCATACTGTCATGACTACAAAATTCAGCTATGAATATATAGTTTTGTGTCTAAAGAAGTGCGCTAAATTTTTAAGTCAAGGTAATAATTTTTGGTAAAGTTAGATGATGATAATTGACAAGAAACTTGGAATAAAATACAAAGGATGAACTTTAGATGGGCTCACTGAATTGTACGGTATAATATATCACTTACTACCTCAGAAGAAATTCACGCACACATATAAATAAATGCCGATAAAGCGAAGGCGGGTTAGTTAATGTTTGGTTTAATGTTTTAAAATTGTCATTTTTCTGTTGACAATATAGTGACGAATTACGCTGTACGGAAGAAAGGAGAGTAATGGATTTAAATTGAAACTACTCCCTTGCTTAATAATATAGTACCGTTATTAACAGTGAAGTTGATTAGTATTTATGATACTAAGGTACTACCATTTGATGTTACTTCGAAGTATTAAAGTGCACGAACACAGTATTTGCAGTAATGATAGACTTCACCCCATAAGACGGTACCATACATTTCACTAACTTCCATTACACTTAAATGGTTGAATATCTTGTTACTTTTCACGTTCTCAATACCATTAACACAGATCCGAACATTTCACTATTGTTGTGTTAACAAATTTGGATGATCACATTCAAAGTTAATCCAATACAAATTACCTATTAAAGATTGATAGTCGGTCAGATCTATACATTACATTTCAATGGTGTATATCATAAACGAAGTGGAAAAGGATTTTTACTAACTGGTATCGTTAATACACCAAGAAAGGCTCTTTTCAAGAACCGTACTGTTATTTATTAACGGAGAGCTGCTCAATTATAATAATTAACATCCATTTTAATCCTAACTTTATCCATACTTGATGCAACCTAAGCTAACATAGCATATTGAAACACAAGCAAGAAAGAAAATGAAAATACGACTTGAGTGATGGTGGCCACTCGAACATTGAAGTTTTATTGATCTGCCCATGCCGAGAAAGCGAAGGAAGGTTAAAGCAAGGTTAGGTTCTTCTCTTAGTATCGTTTCAGTTATGCCCATTCATAATCTTTGTCGCCCTTGTATCTACTTCAAAAAGGGGTTAACTTCCAAAGTTGGTCGTCCGTTTCAAGTAAAATTTACAGAGAACAAGTGGATAATTTTCTCGTTTGTGTGGTTAATAATATATAAAAAGAACGAAAGTTGAGTATATTTTATTGTATAATCGGTGATAAACATGGAACTATTTGGGAAGCGAAGGGAACTACTTGGCGGAAGGTTATCGCATAACTGAATTGTGAGAAAGTTACGAGCATTTATGTTGTGAACATTGCTACAGGTGTACATGAACGTAGCCCTGGATGCAAGTTAACAGTATTACAGCTTGTGAAACAATACGGTGATACTGAGGAAAATCTTTGAAACTGTAAAAGTCATGGATTAATAAATCGAACAACAATTTGCAGAAAGTGTGGTAAGCTTTTTTCCAACGAAAAGAACTGTGACGTATATGAACAAAAAGTGTAAAGATACATGACTGCCACTAACTTTACCTAACCTCCACGTTCCCATGGTCAGTAATTTAAGAGATCTACGAAAATGTAAAAAGGCAATTATTAATAATAAATATGAACATATTAAATTATATTTAGATAATATATATGCCCGCACCAAACCTTACCTAACCTCAACGTTCCCATCGTCACTAATTTAAGATGTTGTACGGAAAATGCAAGAAAGCAATTATTAATAATAAATGTGAACATCCCCACCCTGCGTGGTAACCGAACGAAACAGAAAACCACTGAACTGGACGTAAAAATGGATTATTTTTAATTTTTCGTAACTTTCTTCAGACTTTTATTTGAAAACCAGACGGACGACCAACTTAGGAAGTAATGCCTCAAAAAGTTTCCACCAACTAGAGGAAATTTACCCGAAATTACATGAAGAAGTTAAGACTACAATGGTAATGAAGTGATTACAAACCTAACTTAAAATACATAAAAATGGTGTAACGAAACCAGTTTCCGGCCACTTAAGGAAAATTCCGACTTTCATGGTATGTAAATCCACATAAAAATGTAAAAAAAAACTTTAATATTTGAGTAAATACATAGCTTGGAGTGTAAATCATGTATTAACACACAGTATAAAATGAAGAAACATATATTTGTAACCCGCAAGTAAAATAAAACTGATCATATATATATCGTAATGATTTCTTACTTGTTGGTATTACTTCGTAATGTAGCGATAGGATCGTATACGACGTGGTAGCACTGTCTTTACAATATACGATATAATATTTATGGTAGAGACCTTATGACCGTAGATCGTTTAATAGAATGGTTATTTAGTGAACAAATAGAGCAAATGCTTATATACGTTTTACCGACACCAGTTTATTATAAAGTTCCAATATACTATATATTTTACAATGTGTTATACAGATAATAATCTGAGCGTCCCGAACATGGGCTCTGTAATTAATAATCTAGTGGATCACCTCTTGCAATGATATTTAACTTAGCTTTAGGAAAGGAGATTGTTCCTAGAAAGGATACTAACTCCAGTCCGAGCTAGCAGGTAAAGGTATACCAACCTAACTTGGGGGTAAGGTGAGAGTCCTGACTCCAGTCCAAGCCAGGTAGAGTGACCACTTTTCGGAGCGAAGAAGTGATACCTTCAAAGGTGATTGACTGGCCTTTTTATATCCCTATTTGTGGGCGTATCTTCAGTACTTCCAACACTTGCCGCTTGGAGGTTGTTGTCGTCTACTTCCTATGGATGCTTAGTCAGCTTTATGTTACTTTTATTGTTTGTTTACTTTTGTGCTTAACACACTGACCTATTTATCCATATCCAATTACACTCCCCCCCTCATTCCAGGTATTATCTCACTTTTTTGGGGAGTTAATTCACTGGGTACTTGTGTAGACACATTTATATCACACTATAAGACGACACTGATTTTTTAAAAAAATATGAAAAGAATAAAAAAAAATGATATTTCACATACGAGGAATTTGCGTTTGGCTCTAACTTGCCCAAAGCAGGGTCAGTCACCATGACATCATTCCCCTCAATGGGGTTAGGCCTTTTCCTCTTTTGTTGCACTGACATAACTTTTAGAACATGTACACTAAATCACTAATGGTGGGTACGATGCACTTTTTGCTGGAAGTTGATTCACCATATGACTCTATTATATCGTATATTGTAAAGACATTGGTATACGATTCACCATACTACCATAAATATTATATCGTATATTGTAAAGACAGTGCTACCACGTCGTATACGATCCTATCGCTACATTACGAAGTAATACCAACAAGTAAGAAATCATTACGTGGTGGTAGACGCTCGGGTCTACAACATAATTACAAGTTATATCACAACATAACATAGTGAAAATACTCCAGTTATAAAAGTGATTTTTATTATAGAGCAAAATATAAAACCGACAAACCAGAAAATATTTCGGAGAATAAACGATAAAGTGTTCAACAGTGTTCCAGTGACAGTTATAAGTGACAAACAAACAACATTTCATGTGAAAAGTGAACAATTGGATAAAGCCACCCAACTCAACTTATTGGACTTACCCCACGAAAAGAAGAAAACCCACCCAACTCAACTTAGTGGATATACCCCACGAAAAGAAGAAAACCCACCTCTGGAAAACTTAATTGGATTTACCCACCCTGAAGAAAAGAAGATTGCAGCCCACGAGGAAGATTAGATTTTTTCGCCAACAGGCAGCAGCTGGACGGAACCAAGAACAGATCCAAAGGTATGTTTCTCTATATTGTATTAGGTATCGATCGTTTTCTTTCCACATAAAGCAGAGTAAAACAAAATATTTTAATAAATGAGTAAATGCCTGTGACCCGATCCGGAAAAAAGACCGGACGATATACTTCCAGCATAGAAAGTGACTGTGAGGAAGACGAAATGGCAACTAAACCATCATTTAATTTACAACACCTTACTAAGCATTCGGGAACAGTTAACGAAGATCCCAATCGCTTTTTTATGATCTTCGACCATTTAGCCAACTTACAAGGGTGGACTAATGAGAAAAAAGTTGAAATACTACCAATGTATTTGCAAGATGTTGCACTTGACCTAATATTTCAATTACAATCTTTGAATCAATTCGAAACATTAACGTACGATCAGCTAAAAGAAAAATTGGTCAACCTTAGTCGTCCTCGATTGCCACAATACAAGGCAGAAATGGAAATCAACCTTGTTCAACAATATCCCGAGGAATCAGTGGACGCTTACATTTTTGCGAAAATTAAGAGCAATACGTCATAATCTTCCAAATTGTACGGAACAAGCTAAAGTGCATTACTTATCATTAGGATTACAGAGGAATCTTCTTAAGAAGATTCCTTTAGAAACCTATAGAACAGTACAGGAACTGCAAGCAAAGCTTCAAGCTCTAGAAGCATCGCAAGATTTAATGCGAAAAAGAGATTATATGGAAAAAATCCAGGCTTTCCAAACAATAGAAGAGTTGAGAACTCAAAGCCAGCAAACCCATAATCTATATAAGAATCAAATTGTACCTCAAAATTTAAGTTTTCATTTAAGAAATCAAAACCTTCCAAATTTACCTCACCAGCAATATCCAAAACAACAAATGAATTATCATCACAATCCTAACCAACAATTTGCAAGTACCCAAACATTACCTCCATGGACAACGCAGGAACCCATAATTGACTATTCCAAAGGGGAACCAGAACCACCCGATTACGATCCCATATGTCAAACGTATCAACAAAACCCAAACTTCCAAAACAAAATCAATCAATGTAACCAAACCAGGCCGCAACCTCCAATACTTTCCTTTTATAGTGCACAACTAAGAGCACCGGGCCAAATACCTATAAAACATGCAATTGATACCTCTGCCTACCAATATGATAAATCACAACCACATCAACAACCTAGTCAAATTAATAACCCTCAACCCAATTTGGAAAATATCACAAATAAATTAGCGGAATTGTCGCTTACTATAGCTAGGAATGCATCCTATAAACCGCCTTATAAAAAGAAGGGCAAAAATAATTATAAAGGCAAATATAATGACCAAAAATCAGATGCCCAAGACGACAATAAAAACAAAAATAACAAGCAAAACGAAGAGAGCGGTACAGTTACTGTTTGCTCAGTCTGTTTCAAGCCTGGCCACAATTCTCATATTTGTTGGCACAATACAAACAAAAAGGAAAACAATCAGGGAAACTTGTAAAGTCGCCCGTCCCATCAGCAGGCGAGCGGGCGAATAAAAAATGTACAACATCACAAGCAGATTGGTCCAACCCTATGGATATTTCTGAACAAACAGAAAACACAAAACGCACATATACTGATTTTGAAACAGATGACAATCGATCTCTGATAAAAATATGCATAGGCGATAGAATAGTACCTACAATTGTAGACACGGCTAGTTCAATTTCGATATGGCCAAAGCAAGAACTACCTAAAAACAGTCTATTAATTCCTTATAAGACGCAGATAAGAGGAATAGCTAACAAAGTCATAGAGTTACAACATGTCGCTTTAATAAAATTCAAAGTGGGGTCAACGTATTATTCTCATTATTTAGAATAATGGAAAATAGTCATC
Organism: Lepisma saccharinum; assembly: GCA_022664845.1. Classification (NCBI taxonomy): domain Eukaryota; kingdom Metazoa; phylum Arthropoda; class Insecta; order Zygentoma; family Lepismatidae; genus Lepisma; species Lepisma saccharinum. The sequence continues at coordinate 13,565 of JAGDQP010026536.1, forward strand.
TCTGCCCCATAATAGGACAGGATTTGTTGAAGCGCCACTTAGCTAAAATAGACTTGGAAAGGAATATAGTATCTTTCTACAAGAGGCCAAGGAAAGCTTTTCTTGAAAAGGAAAACAAAAAGAAGCAGGATATTACTCCTTCCGTCATTATGTCATTACAACAACGTAAGATGGCAAATGTATATTCAGCGACAAAAACTGTCATCCCAGCAAAATCATTTTTCTATATACCAGTAAGATTGCATAAGAACATACAGACAGACTCAGCATTCCTTTTTGTTACGCTATTACAAGATTTGAAAAACAAATACAACATACAAGCGTTAACAATGAAAATGCCTGTTGATAATCCAACTATTTTGGTGGTAAACCCGACAGCAAATAAAATTACGTTACAGAAAAACTCTCCAATTGCTTATATTGAAGAATCAGTAGAAGAAATTTCTCTTCATATTGAGAAACAGAAAGAAGATGGAGAAAACATATAAATATCGCACAAAACAAGAAATAGATGAAAGATTAGCATACACTGAAAAACTTTTCGATTTTTCACTATTTGATATAAATCCAGAACTCTCTGTACAAACTAGAAATCAAATTGCTAGATTAATATATGAATTCCGTGACGTGTTTTCATATAATTTATCTGACGTCTCATTTTTCAAAGGTTATATACACAAGATACGCATGGACAAGGCAGCGACTTTTCATGCTAGATCACCGCCTATACCGTTGAATATACGGAAGCAAATTGACATTCAACTTAGTCAATTAGAAAAAGCGGGAATTATACGGCAGACATCGTCGAGTGAATTCTCATCTCCTCTTCTAGTAGTGCGTAAACCAAATTCACAAGATTTTCGTTTAGTTCTAAATTTAATCAATTTGAACAAATATACGAGATACCTTGCAATACCATTTCCATCAGCAGCTGAAGTATTCGCTAGTCTAAAAGGAAAGAATTATATTTCAACCGTGGACATAAGCCAAAGTTACTATCAAATATTAGACAAAAAGAGCCAAAAATATACTACTTTTGAAGTAAACCATACAAGAAAAAGCTACAAATTTCATAGGGCAGTAATGGGTCATAGTACGTCATCATCGGCTTTGACAATAGTAACGAGGAAGTTGCTAGAAGGATTGCCAAACAGAATAACCACTTTCGCAGATGATATTGTAATAGGATCTCATTCACAACAACAACAGCTAGAAGACATACGTTCTTTGTTAATTCGCCTTCGTACACATGACTTTAGAGTTATATTATACCATACTTCATATATATATATATATATATATATATATATATATAAACTAGTTTCCAGTTACAGGTTACCAGTAAGTGGTTGCTAAATACTAGTATACGGCCACACTTGTTAGTCTTACTAAACATATATAACATAAATCAATAAAAATATAATATAACAAACATTAATTATCACATATAATATAACGTTCTAGGCATGGAAAACATATGAATGTTTGTTAATTAGTGATGTCAACAAAGAAAACTTCGCTGGTAAATTTTGCCATAAGGAAATAAAAATTTCACGAAAAATCGGCATTTTATGTTGTTAAATAGAATTCTGAGTTACTTACAGGAGGCCATACTAGCCGGGTTCAACTTCATCTAAACATTTGTTTATTCTATATCTTAATCATCAGAACTTATACATGCACAAGATTCACACAGAAAACCGTTTGCTTCATCCGAATCAAAGGATAGAAACAACAAGACGATTGCGAAAAGTCCTTAAAAAAATATGGGAACCCATTTTCTAATCCAGTCCCTTTTGGGAGGAACAGTGGTAAGACTCGTTGCCTTGTAATCAATGGGTTCTGGGTTCGATTCCCGGTGGAGACAGAAAGTTCCGAGCCCACGTTAAACTGTAGGTGCGCTCTTATTACGTAACTTATTCATCCGATGGAAAGCACTGGAATCAACCTTCGGCCACAACACCAATCACGATCGTCACATAAATAAATAATTAAAGTTGAAGAGAATAGTTACCTCATTTACCTCATAGAATCAACCTTCACCTCATTCTGCGGTACTTTTTCCGGTGGCCGGAAACTGGTGCCATACATTATTAACATAAATTCTAGTTAACATCTATAATGGCCACGTACTGGTTCCACGCCACACTTTTGCACCAGTAATCCAGCAACGCAATAATTAACTGCCAAAATATTGAACAAATATATTTCAATTTGTTTCTACTGTGATTAGACTGATTACCATTGATTCCTCTTTCAACGTGTGTACATTTATCGATGGTTAACATATGTTTGTTAATTTTAAAATTTTCATCTATACGTAACTGCACTTCCTTTTCCTACTAACGATGCAGACAATGGATGTTGAATGTGTGTATGTTCATCACTTCATCACTGAAAAAGTGGATCTCACAAACTTTGAAACAGTAAATAAGAATGCAGCCTGCATCTGAGCATCGAAACGATTTACCAACAACATGAATTGACCTATCCACTCATCAGAAGTATTATTTATTTACTTATAAAATTCTAGTGAAAGGAAACTGGGTCTTGGCCGGAAACTGGTGCCACCACCCTACATAAAATGCATTAGGTGTTAATTTCTGAGTTTATAATAATGTAATAAACATGCATTAGGTGTTAATGTAATGTATAATGTAATGTAATAATGTATTTCTGTATTTGCTATCCCTTTGAGTGCGTTTCGTAAAACATAACCTGTTTCTGTCCCTAATAGTTTGACTAACGCAGGAGTTAATTTAAATGATTGACATGGTACTATATGACACTAGCTATACTTTAATAACAGGGGGTTTGTGGATCTTATTTGGAGTTGACTCTAGTTTATGATCGCCTAAAATTGTAAAATTTACATGAGAACTGCAATATTTCCAACGTTTCCAAATATTTCTGAAACACAAAATATGCATAACAAATTTTAGAGTCCTAGAAGTGTGAAATAAGAGAGAACGAGCAACAAATATGTCGAGTTATTTACCTGCTTACGCGGTGGGGGGCGAAAACATTAAGTGGTCCGGCCTGAGCCAAAGTTGCCCAAAGTCCTTAAAATTAAATTGTCATAAACGTTATGCATATCCCATACAAAGAAAAAATAATCTAACCTGACTTAAACCTTATTGCTCGCTCGACATTGAATATGGTCTTAGTAGCAAAATAGGAGGTGTCGCCATTAGTATTCCTCCGCATTAGATTTAATTTTAAAGGCCTTCAGGCAACTTTGGCCAGGCCAGACGGGAGAATTTATGGAATTTGAAAGTGGGAGGAAACGGGAGAATGGCAATGGTTGAAGTGTAATAGTCATCTAAATGTGCTGAAGCTTAGGAGATTCATTACAAACTAGATATCACAAATATCTGTTGACGTTTCTCCAGTGAATTACATGAGCTCAGTCGTAAGGTACAAGAATATACTGTTAACTAGTTTCTAACTGCTTGAATGGATTAATATTTTCAAACACGTATTTAAAGAAATGTTAACGGCCTAAACGATCTAATGACTTCTAATGAGGAACTTGCAGTAGTTGATAACGTGCGCTTTGTAGTGCTGGCTTCGATAGAATAACATTAATTTTTAACTCGTTACCACGCGCACGGAAGACTAGAACGTTCAATCATGGTACCAAATTGAAGCCCGTTCCAAAATTTCAAATTGTCGTCGAGTTTTTGTTTTCTACCTGATGTTAGCCTTTTGCACTGTGTCGTAACCGCTTACTCTTAATATCGTAAATACCAAGAGAAGAAACGAACTTTGGTCCATGAAAGTTAATCCGAACAAAAACACCAGAGGTGCAAAAAGTGGAGCCAAGTTCTCTAGCCCTAAAAAGGTGTGAAATGGGAGACGGATGAGCCAAGTTCCTTGGTGACAGCATGCAACAGGAAAAAAGGAACTTGGCGCGAGCTGGCAACAGCCTTAGGGTTGGTGGCGGTGGACGTAGTGGGTTTTAGGATCCCCACCACCCTTATAGCTTGAGGATCATGAACCTTGCCACCTCGCGCCAAGTTCCTTTGTTCCTGTTACATGCTGTCACTAAGTAACTTGGCTCATCCATCTCCCATTTCACACCTTTTTAGGGCTAAAGAACTTGGCTCCACTTTTTGCACCTCTGGTGTTTTTGTTCGGATTTAACAGCTTTTTGTACGTGTATAATATATATATACTCGCTCGCTAGTCCTTGTTTAGGTCCTCGCCCCCCGTAGCTGGCTGCGCCCCCAACTTCGAGTTTTTGGGTACTTACGCCAATTTATCGTAACCACTCTCCAGGACACTGTGCTTCCATGTTGCAGATTTTTTCCCCATACCCACTACCCGTGGGAATACCATATTTATTGAAACATAGGGAAGCTTTGCCATATTTATTGTAACCTACTTGTGATGATACAGCAAATTTGCTTCCTGCTGGCGGCCCTAAAATCCACCACCACCAACCCTAAGGCTCGAACATCATCTGGTGTTTTGCTCGGATTTCACAGCTTTTTATACGTGTATATATATACTGGGTTCGCCTCGCTGGGTGTGCTGCCCCAGAATTCCGTGTGCGCCCCAACTTCAAATTTTTAAGGCTACGCCCCCTTTATTGTGATCAGACTTTCTGGGACAGCGGCCCATGCTGTGCAGACGTTTTCCCATTTCGCCTCGGGGGCTGCACGCTCATAGCGGTGGTTTGATCCATTTATTGAAACATTTTCGTGATGTTACACCTTCATACCAAATTTCGTTTCTCTAGCTTCAGTGGTTTGGAAAATGGTATTTGGGCTGCTATGTTGAATTAAAGAAAGCGATTTTTAAAAAGTTTTCTTACATTGCCGTTACCTACTTCATACCAAATTTCGTTTCTATAGCTCGAATGGTGTGGAAAAAGCTTTTGTGCGGCCATTTTGATCCAAGTTAACAACTTTTTCAAAAATGTAAATTATTCCTAAACTACTCTTTTAATACACCTTTATGCCAAATTTCGTATCCCTAGTTCAAACGTTCTGGAAAATGGACTATGAAGTCAGCCATTTTGGATTCAAAATGATGTCTTTGCATATATTTTGTAATCTACTAGTGATGATATACCGTCATACTTCGAAATTTCATATTTCAATTTTTAACATCTTTTTTCTTACAGAACCTCAAAATCGCTTGTTTTGCAATAAACTCTTGTTCGTGTATAGCATGCTGACGTTTTGTGACACGCGGAACTCGGATGCATGCACTGCCGTACGTGTTGATACTCCCCTTGATTCGCTCGCGTCGCTGCGCCAAGAATCCCACGGCAGGCCGCGCATCGAACTTGAGGAGTTTGGAGGAACTGCGTCTTTTTATCACAACCAGAATCTGCAGTGCACTGCGCCACATGATGCAGATATTCCCTCATACTCCAGAGCGCTGCGTCCGAATGGGGAAACTTCCACATTCTGCCTGTACAACATGCTCCTGGCAGTGCTAACGTTTGTGATGAGTAAAACTTGGTGGGACACGCAGGAGTATTGGAAGTTGGGGCGAGGAACTAAGCTCATCCATATTCCATTTCACCACTTTTTAAGGTTGATGGAGTTGACTGGACATTTGCACCCCTGGTGCTTTTGCTCGTATTTCGCAGCTTTTTACACTTGTGTAATGTATATACTCGCTTCGCCTAATTAGGGCGCTGCCCCCAGAATTCCAAGATGGCCTCGCTGGGGCGCACCCCTTTATCGCAATCAGGCTCCAGCTGGGAACTGTACCCTAGTAGGGGAGACGAGCCGAATTTATTCTAACCTACTCGTAATGGTACACCTTCATACCAAATTTCGTTTCTCTAGCTTCAGTCGTTATAAAGTGGGGCTTAGGCGGGCATTTTGGATAAAAGATGGACACATTTTTAACGTTTTTTTTATATTTTCGTGACATACTCGTGATGATACACTGTCATACCAAATTTCATTTCTCTATCTCGAACGATGTGAAAAGTGGAATTTCAGCTGCCATTCTGAATCAAGGATGGTCGAATTTTTTAAAACGTTGTTATGTTTTCCTAAACTACTCTTGATAATACATCATTATGCCAAATTTCGTATCTCTGACTCAAGCAGTTGGATAAAGATAAAATGAATTGTATGGGTGAAGCGGTTGGAAAATGGATTTATGACGCCCGTCATTTTGGATCGAAGATGGCGTCTTTAGAGATATTTTGATAATCTACTAATAATGTTGTACTGTCAAACTAAATTTGATTATTCTAGTGGAAGCCGTTTAGGCTGTGTATTCTTTAAAATTTGGGGGTTGGCGGCCATTTTGAATCCAAAATGGCGACTTTTTCAAATTTTTAAAAAGTTTCCTTAATTTGCTGTCAATGATGTAGTTTCATACCAAATTTCACTGTTCTATCTTTAGTCGTTTAGGCTGTGTATTCTCTGAAATTTTAGGTTTGGCGACCATTTTGAATCCAAGATGGCGACCTTTTCAAAATGTCGGAATTTTTCCTTTATCTACTTATCATCCTCTACCTTCATACCAAATTTCATGTTTCTAGCTTACTCCAAACACCCTAAACAATATGATGAGTGAGTCAGTCAGTCAGTCAGTGAGTGAGTGAGTGAGTGAGTGTCACTTAGCCTAAAATGTGCAATTTCAGGGGTCCACAACTAGAACATAGTTTGAGATACGAATATGAATTTTTGTACATCTGCACATATTTACCATATCTCCTTAACAGCAAAAGTTCATATTCCTATCTTTAACATCTTTTATCTTACGGGGCCCACAAATCGTCGATTTTGCCATAAACTCTTGTTCCTGTATAACATGCTTCTGGCAGTGCTGACGTTTTCTGACGTAAAGAACTTGGCTCATGCACTGCCGTGCATGTTGATTTCTGTTTTCCTGTACTGAAATTTAAATAATTGACGTAAAACGAAAAAGGCGAGAAAACCCACTTGGATTGAGTTTTTAAAAAATGCATTTTTATGTTCAGTAGGAAAGATTACAGATTATCCAGCATAAGCATATAATATGTATTTTACAATTTACAACGCAACCCAGAGTTGGCGATAGTGTAAATTTTGAACCGGAAGCGATAAACAGATAATGCTTATACCAAAATGAAGTCTTGATCATGCAGATACTTTTAAAGTAGGAAGTAATGATCGAATTGCATTAGGAACCACGTAGTGTTGCCAGATGTAACGGAATATATAACTGTTTTATACAAAACATGTGAAATGACTCATAACACACGTGTGAACGTTCTGTTACGTTTCAGTTTGGTTTGGTGGATTAACTCGGCAACTATGGCAGAGGAAAAAAATTTGATTTCTAACGATAACAAATCGGATGACCTTCTGTAGGGGGAACTAGGAAAATCATGTGTTTTAGAAATAAAGATTATGAATTGCCAAAAAAGGCATGTCTCTAAACTGTACACATCATGCAATTAATGAAAAAAAAAAAAAAAAAAACGAAACGAAAATTGTCAAAAAATATGTTACTTACATGCACCCGGCAACACTGCTATGCATCAGGAAATGAATATTGATGAACGTTATTGCTGGTATCAACAAGGCAGGGCAACATGCCATACGTCTAATTAAACATTAAGCATTTTTTTTTTTTTTTTTTTTTTTTTTGTGAGCGAATAATAAGTAAACACTAGTCCAGTCGCTCCCCTGACTTAACATCTCTGTACTTTTTCCTATGAGTCTACTTAAAGCAAGAGGTATACAAAAATGATCCTCGAAATATATAAGACCTGGAAACAAACATTCGCTGTGCCATTGAAAAAATTAACATTTCTACACTCCATAAAGTTGCTACCAACAAGGTGAAAAGTGTGAACCTATGCTTTGATCAAAAACGGGGACTACTTTCAGCATTTGCTGTAAAGCTGTCAATTCCTGGTGTATAGCAGTGTTGCTGGGCGCATGTAAGTAACTTTTACATGACAATTTCAAAGTTTTTTGTTTTTTTTGTTTCCAGTAATTGCATAATGCGTACAGTTTAGACACACTCTTTTTCGGCACTGAAATGCCAGTGATGTTGCCAATTCACAATCTTAATTTCTAAAAACGCTGATTTTCCAAGTTGCCCCTTACACAGGCCTCATCCGATTCGTTATTGGTAGAAATGAACGATTTTTTTCTTTCTGCCATATTTACCGAGCTACTCCAACTAATCAAACTGAAAAATAACGACAGAACGTCCATACGTGTGTGTTATAAGTCATTTTACATGTTTTTTGGTAAAAAAAAATACACATTCAGTTACATCTGGCAACACTGCGTGATTCCTAATGCAATTCAATCATTGCTTCCAAGTTTAAAAACATCTGCATGGTCAATACTTCATTTTGGTATGAGCATTATCTGTTTATCGCTTCCCGTTCAAAAGTTATACTATCCCCAACCTTTGGTTAAGTGGTCACGAGATTCCTGACATGGAAATAAGAAAGAAAACAGTATATAAAAAATCGAGGGTGCGCAAATGCTTCTTTTCAACACTATGTGCTGCCGAAACGTGGGAAAATGAACTGGATAGTTTGACATTTCCAATGTAATTAATAGTAGAACTGAGGCTGCGTGGCACAGTCAAAGGCTTGAGACTTTCTCTATCCAAAACTACATATTCCAAAATTGTGCAATGGGAGAGCAAGTGATTCCGCAACGGAAATAGGGGATTTCGTTCGCGCCAGGTTGATATGTCGAACATGTGGGGCATTTTTTATTATACGTGGTTGCGTAACAAACAGGATTAAGAATAGCATACACTTCAACGAATTTGGGTAAAAAAAACCTCAGCAACTTTATTTTTGTATGGGCTAGACTAGTAACTTTGGACTTCGGCCTGTCACGATTCGCCCTTTAGCTGTTAAAATCCACACTCATGCCTCGATTTTATTGATCGATTTATTTTTCTCGTGTAGTTTTCAGTGTAACGGCATGATATATTTTTTCTTCTAGCACTTGGCGCTCGCTAGCAGACTAGTTTCTCACATATAGGCCTATAGTGCGAAGGTTATACGATGTTAAGCTAATGCGCAAATTGAGCTGCGTGAAGCAGTATGGACAGGACAGGACATGACAGCACGAAAATATAACTGTGTGGCACAGTTGTACATGTATATTAGATAGCAGTTTTGTGCTGCAGTTTAACGAAGTCATTATTATTATTCTATCAGAAATCAAGGAAAGTAAAACACACATTGGAAAAACGCAAGTTTGACCGCAAAAGCAAAACGTCTCACACGTTTTCTGTGTTAGATCTACAAGTGTGAGACGGGCCATGTGTGGCACAGTACTGTTCTGCGCTGCCCTGCGTTTCAATTCGCTGTGTTCCTTCTCCAAAGATGGAATAACAGGAACAGTTCTACCCTGTCTGCGGTACCTGCGCGTCGATGTGCGCCCGGCCTAATTGTCAGCACTTGCAGAGGAGGAAATGCAGAAAGTATGTGCACTAGGTTATATTACTTATACCTGTAATGATCAATTAAATAGCAAGAGGGCAACTAACTGTACTGACCACTCAAACACGAAAGTATACACCAGCAATCATGCTCTGTTACAAGAAGTATGTCCCGTGCGGAAAACATCTCTTTCCTATGACATATTTGGTGTGGAAATGTCTCATGGTTTGTATTATGGTTAACAGATAAATGCAAATAACAGTTTTTTGCACTAATGTAAATTTTATCACTGTATCCGATGTTATGGCACAAATCGCATTTTCTTTTCATGAAATAAAAGTCGAAGTGCATGATGACGTGTGTAAAAAGTAGGAATGATCAGGTTGCGAATGATTAGATTTTTTGTCGTAGCTCTTTTAAGTAACTACGCTTTGCTGCTCACAGGTCTTTGCAAGAATTTCAAGCAGTTTTTCTTTCCGTTTTAGATGTAGTTCGTAGCCAGCGAAAACCTACAAATCATGAAATAGCAGTGCTAATAAAGAAGTGGATCTAAGGTGAGAGAGAGAAAGGACAGAAAAAAACGTAAGTGAAAGCATAAAACATATTTAATACCAATTTGTTACATCGGTCGACATTGCAAGTACTGAAGTTTGTTTACAGAATTTACCAACAGCTCTCCGCATATGATCATGCTACTTATGATTAATGGTTTGTTGTAACATTTTTTTTTTTTTTTTTAATTTTAGGTTTGATTTCTTAAATTAACTTTAATTTCTTTAAAGAGTTATGTTTAGACACTCCACAATTACATGATACGAAATTTTCCCATAACGAATAGCTGTAAAAATGGATATTTCATTCTTTACACCTTCCAAAAATGTATTATGCTACCCTTTGCGTTAGCGCGAATACCTAATAAATCACTTTATTTTCATATGTTGCTAATGTTTATTTAATTAATTACCAGGTAGGCAGACAACTGTAGTCTAAACGAGTTACATGTTTTAAAATGGTTCCTAAATGAACATTTTCGGTTTAAAGATGTAGATGGACCAGCTAAAACTTCAATTTGTGCCCAAACCGAACATATTGTGTGCGCAAACTGAGGGGAATCCTGGGTGATTGAGTTGTCATTAACGACTAAAACGAATTACAGTTTTCGGTAAAGTGAACTTCAAACCACTTCTTAGTACAGTTACCGCCCATAAAATTCATTTTATCTTATCTTCAAACCACTCCGTTCGATGGAATCATGAATGGAACTACTTTTCATTAAGTAACAATAATTCCTTTAGTCCAGGTCGATATCTCAAACAGATTTCTTTTGTGGAGCGATTAGTTAAAAATAGATACATGGTTACATAGCAAACAGGATAAATATTGCATATATTTTAACGAATTTTTAGTGTATTTATCAGTAAATGAGACTGCCATTGTCCGATCGCATAGCGGGGACTGATAGCGCCTATCATCTGTACTGATGCGGAAAGTCGTGTTACTATAGTGCTAATTTCGATCCACAATTTACTACATAAAATGTCCTTTCTTCCTTTGGAGAATCGTTTGCGCATCCATTGCACAATTTTCGAATAGAGCAGGTCTCAAATCTTTGAGTGTACCATGCCGCCTCCGTTCTACTGTTTATGGAGTAGAAATATGAAGTGTAACGTTCATTTTACCACGCTTTCGGCGGCATAACGCCGAAACAAAACATTAGTCTACCCTCGATGCTGCATTTTTTTTATCGTATTTTCATGTTACGAATCGCGTGAGTTTTTTCGGTGTTATTTTGCAACACCCTGTATATTAACACGTTTATTTCTTCTGTTAAGTTACAAATGTAACTCTATATCATCCTTACTTCAAAGTATTTCTATTGGCTATATTGAGGGGTAAATACGGTTTTCGCCTAGTTTTTCGTAGTGAATGTATTTATAGCAGGGTCATTGAACGTAAAATCACTAAAGAGCGTTCGCGAGACGTTACTACCAAGCGGCGCAAAACCTGCTTTAGTTTTCTTTTCGCATCTGTTACTATCTTGGAATTAGGAGCGTGATTCGTCTCCACAACTTGAAAACATAAGCATTTGTTATGATTTTAAGAGAGGCTCCTCTGTGCATTCTATTAGATACATAGAGTTGTAGCTTGTATTGCTGTAACGTAAACACAATGGGCTTTGTGTTAATGTTCGTACGGTAAAGTCTCAACTATCCGGCCTAATGTGGCGGAAGGGCAGACCGGATAACAAAAAAGCCGGATAGGCCGTAGTTCAATATAAATAGGCACTTCCTGACTTACCCATACCATTAAAAACACAATTTTAGACGAAAATCAGGGCTTATTAATTTTTTCTGATCTCCTGGTACAGGGCAGCACTTCATAAACTTTTCTTATGTACTGTACCATGCGTTTTAAAAAAAAATATTACAGAAAAAGTGTGATGGTTTGTTCACTATTGTGTATATGTGGTTTAGCTTGACTAAACAGGGTGCTAGGTTTAAAATTTTTGGGATGAAACCTGAAGATAGCTTTTTAAAATAAAAATATTGGCGAGATGGTTTGGTTTCAAGCTTTTTTTCTTCTTTTTTTTGCGCGGTTGATTTTCCATATGGATACAAATAGCAACACTGTAAGTTAGAATATTAGTATTAATCAAGATTATGTTGTTACAGCAAACAAACAGAAATACATTTTTATTATAAACATAATTAAATAAAGAAACAGAAAACAAATGAACTAACAGATTTAATTAAATAAAACAACACAATAGATAAACTATTACAATGGATAGTACCCAATCAGATTTACAGAGAAAACTATGCTGGCCATATAAAGAAGCTTTACTTATTTTCGCTGTGCTTTTATTAATTAAACGG
>JAGDQP010026537.1:0-12276 GCA_022664845.1 Lepisma saccharinum
TTAAATTTCTGCATAAGAATCTTAATTATGCAGCAATTCTGACCTGTAATACTTTTAAACTTCAGCAGCAAAAGTTGGAAAGCTTATGGACACCATTATGTCCTGCCGATATGCCAGCCATGTGGTATAAAATTTTAGCCCAGTGACTCGAAGGCCGTGGGCTCGAAGCTCGTCGGGAGCATGAAGGTTTGTGAATTTTGACTAGCAGGACCTTAACAATATAATCGAGACGGGCCGAAGTCAAAAGTTCCGAATGGCCCATACAAAATAAAGTTGACCAAAGTTAGCCGATCTGTCTCTCAGTCAATAATTTTCAACTCAGGAACCACTAGGACTACGTACGTCGTTCAGGTGTCGTTGGGAAGGTCTAGGCGAGACGCATTCAAAGTCGTATAGATCATCCAGATCGGATGAGCAGGCCCCAAGATACAGGATGGAGCTTCATTTTCTATGTGGTAACTAATCGAGACAATCGACAGCTTTCAACTCAAGAACTGCAAGGGCTATGAAGGTGTTGAGGTGTTGTTAGAAAGATCTCGATAACATGATTTCACACCCGCATAGATAATCCAGAAAGAATAAGTTGATCTCGAGATATTGGGAGGTTCCCTTATGGTAACTAATGGCGTAACGAGGACAATCTACAGCTTCCAACTTAAGAACTACTAGAGATAGGAAGATGGTTTGAAATGTCGTTCGAAAAGTTTCGAGAAAACTTTTCCAACAACACATAAAACACGAAAACTGACGCTCGCTGCTGAAACTTTTCGCCAGTACATGTGAATAAATTATTTCAAAAACCACTTTCTGTCGGATTCAAGTTCTGTGTACAGATACTATCGTGGAAGGCTAAGCTATAGTTTTAAACAGAAATCGGTCAACTGATACCTCAATATAGAGTCTTTGGAGTAACTTCAGATGACTGGTTCCTGCCTTAAACAATAGTTCTACCGTTCGTCACAGCATTTTCACGCATAACTCAAAATAGACAAAGAAATGGAGAAGTCCAGTTTCTGAAATAACTTATTCATGTGTACAGTCCTCCGACTGGGCTCCACCTCACTTGTTTATTTATTGATTCGAAAACACTTTTGAAGGAAATGAAAATTTGAAATCAGCCTACTTTGGTTTCTGAATGAAGTCCTTTTACTCCACTTACGTAAACAGTATTCCTGACGTTCATTCATTTCCATATGTTTATTCTTTCTTAACATTTACAAATCCCTTCTTTAGGTTTAAATTCATGAAGTTAATCAAACACGTGGTAAAGAACGCAGAAACAATTATTAGTGAAGGTGTTCCAGTACGTAATCTTACTATCAGAGGACTTCTTTCAAAATTTGGACTACTAGAGTACCTGGGAACAGTAGGCAACTCTTTCAATTGCTTCTCAGATATAATAATTGTACATTGATCTTCAATAGTACAGTATTTCAACCTTTGTACCAAAACCGGTTTGCCAATCACAGAATTAGTAATAATTCAGCTCAAAGCGCTGCAACAATATTCAACTTGTAGTGTAATTCCGTGCTAAAAACTTTTACCCGAAGGTACGTATACAACAGAAATAAAGCGTACATTTAGTACCTACGAAATTTTTTACTGTGGTATGGATGACGTACAAACGATTCTTGTTGTTCGTACTTAAGACTTTGCAATAGGTAATCTCGCAGGACTTGGATATGTAGATGCATGGTGTTTCATCTAGTCTTGTGAAATTATGTTATGTACCATTAGCGCCGAACGTTTATACCGAGTCGTAAAATTTCTTCTCTAAATAGGTCGCTTTTCCTGTTATGCATACACTTGTGAATTTTGTGAACGCACATCACGCATAGGAAATTGCACAGACGACTTCGAAATTTTCCGCAGAGGTTGTGATCACATCGCACTTGATTTATAAGTTCTTTCGAACTTGATTGCTTGTTACCTTGGTAACAGTACTTGAAAAAATATTTTCACACATTACGTAAAAACAGTTACACTTATACTCGCCTGACATGGTATGGTGATAGAGTGTACATCCCTCCATGTTCTAGCCCCAGCGTATTGCCTTTTTCATGGCATGGTGCCGAGACTAAATTATAAAAAGTTACGTTCGCGCCTTCCGTTAAACCAATTTGCTTCATACTTGGTAGGATTACGTTGGGTCCAACGCTTAACACTTACATTGCATTAGAACGTCAAACTATTTACTGTTTCTATAGTAACGAGACTGTATTATTAAACGCATATTCGAGCATGACGAAGGAATTATTCTACCGAATCCACCAAGCTTCACAAACTAATGCTGGGGAATACCCTTTAGGCTTCAACCACAGTACAATGTGAAAGAATTTACCATTTCCATGGTAACATGAACTCAACTATGTTTTTAAAACATTTTATTAAATGTTAACAAATCACTGAGCTCGCTTCTGTAAATATTGTAAAAGATAAATACGTTATTGTATATTGTAAAGTTTCGATGCAGAAATAGCTTTACAAAATCTGATTTTGTGAGAACTTATTTTTAATTAAAGGTTGCAGGAATTGCTTTAAAAGTAATCATATAAAAATAAGTTCAAATTCGTTTACAGAAAGAGATAATGAACTCCCAACACTTCTGTTACACATCAGACATCACTTACATTTCTTGAGCACAAAACCAAATAATTTCAGGAAAGATGTGTTTAAATAATGTCAAATAAGAGTATTTTCTATACAATGTTTCATTTATAAAATTAAGAGTATAAATCCTTTTGACAGGACAACGATATAAATCCTTTGTCAGGCAGGATATCCTGGCAATATGATAGTACCAGTTGTTTAAAAAGCCTGAGGCTATTTTTGGTATAAACCTCACTTAATTTCAACCAATCATTGTCACAATAAGTTAATTGTAAATCTTTTTTAAAAACAAATATTAGACAAATATGTTCCTGATATTTCCATCAGGATTAATGATATATTATAACAGTTTCGTGTTAATAAACAGTTACTGACCCCATTTTAAACTTAAGCACAGTACATCACAAATACTCCTCCCTTTTTGAAAAGAAAAAAAAATTATCAGTAATTTGTAAAACAGGACAAAGTTTTTTCCTTCGATCATTTGTAAGGTATAAAACCATGTGTGCATGGTAGATGTTTATTATCAGTTATTTTGTGCCACACATAATAAAGATGACTACATGAGCCTCTAGTTTGTGACTGATGCTGTCCGTCAAATTCATGACATGGTATGTATCATGTTTTTACATTGTTTTTTGCTCATTTTTCTTCCTCTCCTACACCAGGTTCAGTGTTCCGGATACTGCAACATTGATAAATGTGTGCCAATATTTGACAACTGTTACAAATATCAATAGAATGACCTTTTCTGTTACAGCACCCCCGTAAGGCGAAGAAAGAAAGAGAGCTGACTAAATGAACTGTTTGTTATTCAATAGAAATGTGAAGTTAAAATATTTGTTTTGTCTACTGAGAATGTTAATATCAGTCTTTCTCTCTCTCTGTACTTTTTTAATCTTCTGTGTTGATCTCATAGACCAGGGGAAAGTAAATAGAACATTGGTTTTAATTTAAGTTGCATTTCCAAATAAAAAAACACAATTTACTTCCGAACGGGGCGTGCATAACTACATTGAAATACGAACTGTGATGGCGCTTGGTCTGAGTTCGAATCCGTGTTAGAGCGTGGCTATTTGTGAATTTTAGAAACTTGGCAGATGGTGGGCCGGATGACAAAAGTACGAGTGTGTATAGTGGAATTAGCTTGAATATTACAAAAAAAACTAGAGACAGATGATCAAATGAAAAGGACTTGCCAGCTTAGGCACCAGATGAAAAACAGCCAAATAAGTGAATTTATTTATGGCCTTTAGGCATCTACGGCTCAGTCCTTGAGCCTGAGAAAGCAATGTGTTTGTTTCTACCTGCTTTTATTAAGATGCTAGCGTGAAATTTTGAAATTGAGAAGGTTAATAAAATGAGAAAGAACCTGTCAGATTTAGAAACAACAGATATAAAATGTTGCTTTGGCTGAGTTCTGACGGACAGACGGATAAGGTTAAATTAAGACGACTATTTTTTGAAGTCCACTAAAAAGAACCAGAACCACAAAGTTTTTTTTAACAATGTGGTTCCACTTTGTGGACCAGAACCACAAAGTTTTTTAACAATGCTGTAAAAACATTCAGAGGGTTGCCCTGAAAACGTTGTGCAAATCAGGCAATGGTTGCATTGAAATTGACAGTAACTTTACCGACGAAACTCAGAAACTTTTGATATTCCAAAAACGAATTGTTAGAAATCTCTCGACTATTATTCATATTAACATTATTTTTATTTTAGACTATTATTTAGTTACAATTAGTCTTGATATGTAGGATATTACTCAGTTAGAATTTGTCTGGATATTCAGACTATTAGTCTGTTACAATAAGCCTTGATATTTAAACTATTTGTAACTCGGTTAGAATTAATTAGTCTTGATATTTAGACTATAACTCAGAATTAGTCTTGATATGTTTCTCTTTCTACTTCTTGGGCTAAGAATAAAGTCTTCCAGTATACACTTGTGAAGCTATTCGTAAGCGTTAGGGTCACCCTGAGAGGCTGTGGTAACGCGTGCTAAGAGTACTTAGAATGCCTCAAAGGCGACGTACATATAGGCAACTAATATATTAGCTACGTGAAGACATTCTACCTGTTTTGATTTGCATATAGAAGTGCTAACAACACAAATGGAACTCACCTTTGTAGCGTGCATAATCGCCATCGCAATCGATGACTTCTTTCCATCTCTCTGGTAGGAGATACATCTTACGCCGATAAAAGTCCTGAGGTTTGGAGTCGAAGAACTGTTGTACGTCAGTTTTCACAGCCACCACATCAAAGATTTTCCGAGCTAAGGAGTTCTGAAAAGCACGAAACAGGTAGTAGTGTGTAGGGGTCAAGTCAGGAGAATAGGGGTAAACCTTCCAATTAAAGTCCATCAATTTTTGACGGGTGATGACAGCAGCATGTGGTCTGGTATTATCGTGTAGATAATGACACCTTGATGATTGACGAGGCCTGGTCACTTTGATCTCACTGATGATCCCAGTCTGCCTAACTGTTGACTGTAGACGTGGAATTAATGGTTTAGTTAGGTTGCGGGACTTCGCAGTGAATTATTTCTTTACATCCCACCACACACTTAATATCACCTTCTTGGGATGAAGCTCTGGACCTACTCAAAGCAATATTTGCACTTACGTGTTAGTTCAAAATGACTTTTCAGCTTTATGCAGCCAATGTGGACTTAGTCATAGAATGATAACCCAGATGCATGCAGGTAATATAGTTGTTTGCTCTAGTCTCTCTTCGACTCCCACGAAGAGTAGATGTCATCACAACACACAAGTCAACAATTTAGCACTGTTTTAATCCACTACATTTATACTATGTTAATCGCTTAAACACGTATCTCTTATGCCGACCTAGTAGCCGTGTGGGTTTGGGCGCTAAGCCAGCGACTCGAAGGACCCGGATTCGAATCCCGGCTGGGGCATGGATGGGAAGTTTGACTAACATCGCATCCATAATCGTGACGCGCCGAAGTCAAAGTTACTAAAAATGGCCAATACAAAGTTTTCAAAGTTTACGTATCTCATATTGGAACATCACCCTTTTCTCATATATATGTTTGTGTTTATTAGAAGAACTTTCTGTATGTATTTGACAAGTTCGCACACAACAAAACAATGGAGTGTTAATAAAACAACACTGAAATTAATCGCAACAATTTGTTTGATTTAACTATCAAGCTTTAAACAATATTCTCCCAAACTAGGTGGAGTTTCTGTAACACACGTGTTGTGTTTTTATTTTCACACAATTCGGGGATCACAAAACAAAGAAGCTGAATTAAAACAGGTGTTTTCTGCTCTTTAACTTTATAATATTGTTAAAACTTATTTGCATCTGATAATACATAGCATCTTCCATCATGTTTTTCGTCGCATTCTCTTGAAATTCAATAAACTTTAATGGCGACTCCAACTCCTCTCTTTTTTTAATAAAAGAGTAAGCTTCGCGAAGCCGAAAGAAAAGAGACCAGAAAAATTGCAAAAGTCTTTTGATATCAATAAAAGTATTTTACAAGCTTCGAAGATTCCTTTCTCAACATTGCAGAATTAAGAAGAAAAATCTGAGTCTGTTGAATATTACAAGACTCTTTTTCTTTCTTCTTAAAGCTGTAGCAAAAAAAAAGTAATTGTTCCCATTACATATTCATCCCTGCCTACTTATTACTTGAGACGCGGTTTATTTTTTACTTCTTGCGCAGAAATGTTGAAAGAAAAAAGGATATTAAATTTTGCCACATTTCTTGAGTTTTCTATCTTGAACCAGTCATGAATAATAGCTTCTTTCTCACTAAATAGCTCTTTTGGAATATTTCAATATGTTTTTCAATCTATTCGTGTTTTATTTTTCTCTTATTTTAAATTTGAAAACCCATTTCCTAAATCCAAGATATATAGGAAGTTTATTAATCACGATAGTATATTACTACAAATAATATCTAATCAAACGAGAACTCACACACATTATTGAGCTCTAGGTTATTGCTAGTTAGATTTTCAAATTTCGTTAATGCAATAACTTACTTTATCGAGCGACAAAGATAACATAAAACATTATTCCCTAACGCCCAATGACAAACGTTAATTCAATAGAGATCACGCCAGTAAAGCAACACTAAGTGAGGCTATCTAAAAGGTTTAAGTTGTTACTTATATTGTGAGGTGTCCCACAAGGACGTATTTTAGGTCCTCTTTTAATATATAGAGTTCCATCTCTATTAAAGACACGTCATTTCTTCAAATTTCAGTGGATAGAGTTCAAATTACGGTCAGAAATTTTAGCTTTATTGGAATGAATGAATGTTTAACTAAATCTAAATCTTATTAAAATCGCCAATGAGCACCTCTCTCTCTCTCTCTTTAAATCGTAAAAACTAAAGTGTTATCTCCTTTTCTCTTTTTGATACTTCTTTGTCAACCAGTTTATATGTATGAAATATGGATGTCCATCTTTTATCGTAGATTATTATACAATGGTTTAATCGGAAAATGTAGGTTTGGTTGGGTTAGGTTTATTAGTCACACCAATTTTAATGACAATCCTAATAGCAACATGAATTATCTCCTCAACAAGTAATCTCTTTAATCGTTAAGCACGTATAACCATTTAATTACCATGTATTGCAACATACCATAGTAACTCCTATCTTAAGCGATGAAAGCACTCAACTACTGAGAAAAACTCTATATTCATTTTCTCAAACAGCTTAGAAACAAACGGTACATTCGAACAGCAATCTCTTAGTATATGTCTTATGAAGACTCTTTCATAATTACATGATTGTGTTTCCATCATAATTTCATTGGCGTACGAGTTTTGAGCTCCACGAAACTTTAAGGCCAAGAAATTCCATCATTTCCAACATTTAATGTAAATTCAACAAGCACTTCAAGAGAAATCTAAAAAAAAAGTTGAAAATTAATATTTCCTTATTTTTAATCGATTTCTACAAAGCGATAATCCCTGCTTGATACAACTCTGAAATTAATTACACAAATGAAAATCTAGAAGCCAATATAGTGATTAATAACTCTTTACCAACTCATCACTTACTTCCTCTAGATTTAATATAGAATGGAATCCATGTCTAGACTTCCAAAATAATCAGTCTCTTGTTTATTTAATCACAAAATTCTTGATTATGAAAACATGTTTGTCATTTACCTCTTTAATCGAATGAGCGTAAAATATATGACTACTTATGTTAATTTTAGTTCTTTTTGTTGTTTTGTTTTGTGTCGTCTTCTATCAATGGCAGATTTTCCATATCCGAGCAATTACTGCAACTGCCATCTTTGTTGAGTGCAAACTTCGATCTGTTTAGACTCAGGTTTAATTACTTCAGCAAACCTCAAAACTGTAGTTAAAAACTTTCTTTGGTATTTTGTGACCGAAAACCAACGTAAACAGACACAACAGGTCTTGTGTATCTGATGGTAATTACTTTGCAGACGCGTTTTCCGACTTCTCTGAAGGCAAACTTCGAGAATGTTCTCTTCTGTTGCTTAGGAGAAGACAAGATAGTGTTAGAAAATAAATTGAAATTAACCATTATTACATCTTAATCACTTTCGATTCTATAAAGATTCATTTCAATAATGTACAGTTTTCATGATCACTTGCAACAGTTTTCATGATCAATTGTTTTGGAATAGGCAACGAACACTGGAAAAAGAAGTGAACTACGATTACATTACAAAATCATCTTTTTCATAATTAATATGAATTAATGATTGATCGCTTCTTGTATAAGTATTCCCTTGCAATCACTTTTTGAACATTCTTTTTCAGGCCTTCACTTTATCACGTAAGTCGTGAGTGCGGGTTTGGTAACCTAGAATAGAAGTTAAATAGTCGGAGGGTAAAAGGTTACAATCCCGATCGTCTCGATGATAGCCTTCTGGTTTCATTAACTACGTAGAGCTCAGAAAATTCGTAAAGTGAGGCGTATGCGCGAACAAAAGTCTATGTTTATACGCAAGTCCATCTTTTTATACAGGATGTATCCGAGCCTTGTGACGTCACCTACCTGTGAGTACGTTATTGGTTTATATAAATGATTACGCCACTTGAGTTCTCTCTTATGTTTTGTGTAAAATTTTATTTTATTCCTCTTTTGATATATATTTAGCCATTTGTATTAAGTTTAATTCTATGTTCCTCCATTATTAACGCCGATTATTATGACATACTTGAAGATTGCTATGTAATACTCTTGATCTAAATATTGTAAAAAAGCAGCATAGATAATGATATCGTCATCTTGGAACCTGGAGGTTTTATGTGTACTTTTGCCACTTTTAAGAAAAAATAAATAAATTGTAGAGTTCCATTTAAAGTCTATATAAATTGATTTTATTTTTAACATTTCTAGCCACTTGGAGATCGTTTTGTGAGATATTATTTTTGGGAATTATGCCATTCAGTGCAAGATCTTTGACTCTAATGTTAACCCCATTTTGCCAAAAAGTGGACATAGTACCTTGAAATGGTCCTACTTTCTTATCTCTCTTTAATATAAAACAATTACCTACGAAATCTTTCGCGTTCTCGAGATGGTCCTTTCTTACTAAATCACAATCATGAGCTCCTTACTTTCTTGATGGCCTCCAGCTAACTCTTTTCTCAAGGAAATATAAATTCGTTACTGAAACCCAGCATCTAGTCGATGATTCAAACCTATACAGACAGCTAGACTGCCCCAAATCCGTGCTGCGCTGGTGGCTACAAAAGCTTTTCCCACGATGGTCTGTAGAGCCTATTATTATGAAGTGTTGCGGCGCTTTGCAGCAGCCTAGATACTTGTAATGATATCTCCGTGAATGTTCAATGCATAAAGGCAGCAATTAGTTAAAAAGTATTTATTATCAGAGGTTAACTAATACATCATTGTCTTCCTCTACATGGAAAACCCGGGCATGACTATCTCATTGCACAAAGTCACACAAGTACACAAACTCATTGCGACATATTGTCATTTACTTTGAATAAACATAATAATATTATAAATAATAACGTTAAACATGATTAAACAATCAAATGTCATTCATTGCCATTTACACAATAAACAAAGTTACATTTAGTAATGCTCTTACGTTCATTACTAAATCCATCATAAAACAGTTACGCCATCTATCGGACAACTCCCCGAACTATGATAACACATGCAAACTGCGTTGCACATCTAAATGATCTCTATTTGTTGTTTTCCAATTTTCATAATGATCTAAACTTCAAATTACTAATAAATCATAAATAAATAACTCAAATAGAATAAATACATAAATAAACCTAACTTTAATGCATGTAACTGCATATTACCTAATCTATTTAATCTTGCTTAAAACATGATCAGCAATAGCCATAACCTTCTAGTTCCAAGGTGGCCATATATGTCTAAGGGGAAATGTCTCTAAGCGTATAGATACAATACCATTTACAATCATATCATATGGGACTTTTGCATAGGATCAATGTATGTTTAAGAAATAATAAAATAAAGAAAATTACGACAATTATAAAGTACAGCCTTAAAGATATTTAAATTATATTTTAAAGTCTGTTATAAAATGAATTGATGTAACTAATTTTACATTGTGGAATGCGGCTATTCACCTCAAACTGAGGTTATATATGCGAGTTTAATCGCGTGTAAAATCACTTCATATCGGGCTCTGGAACCGAACGGTTTAAGAGCTGAAATAAAAGGGTTGCTTGTATCCAATTATTTTGTTTCGCCTTGTTCTTTTGGTAGTATTGTACACTACATATATCTCTCCGATAGGGATATACATGAATAACTTCTCCGACACTTTTTCAATACGAAGTATGACACAATTAATTTCTAGTATGGTCGCTACACTTATACGTAGTATTTATTTAGGTTGTTGTTCTATTAATCCCGTTCTCTTTCAGCTTTTCCAAATCCCGCACCTCGAGATAACCGATTTACCACCTTAGTACTAACTTGATAGAGTACCCTTATAACATGTTTCACATTGAAATTGGTTTGACTGAAAATCAAAACTCGCCTTTAAAAGAATATAAACTCTACCGACTTGCAGTAGCCATTACTTACTCTTCCTAGGAACAAACCTAAGAAAATTTTAGAAAATCTTTACAGAAAGGCGTAAAAGAAGTGCATTACTTTTGCAGTGTATCCATTAATTGGGACTTTATGCTCTCTTCTCGACCAAGTTTTAGAACCAAGTTTCAACTCAGGAACTGTACAACTGGATAAATTATCCTGAGGTACTTGCTTACTTCGATACCATTAAATAACGAAACGTCTTGACGCGTATGATACCGTACCATTTTCATATATCCTCCATTTCCATCTTACTACCCAAACCATGAACCCTACTAATGCATACTTATTGCGAAATACCCCATAGTTAAGGCTTATGCACGTAAGACAAACAACGATCTTCTCGCTAGATATAACATTTAAAAGTATTTACATCATCTAACAATAGGTGAAATGTGTTTTTTTTTAATATATGGAAAGGAAGAACGTAACACTTTGCACCCCTCACCTGACGGATATCTTTAACTAGCGTCAAATGTGGTTAATTGGGACATTTTAAATATTTAGGTTGGCACAGTTAGAAATCTATTTCATATTTTTAGAGAGTGATACATAGGGGAACTTCGTCTACATGCGTAGTTTCATAGCCCACTATAGTGGCGATACAGATACTTCTAGATATTCTGCATAACAATAAAAAGTGTGTTTCAAGCTACCCAGTGGGTTGGGGTGACTTGAGACAGTAGCTAAATGGTGTACTGAAAAATACATTTTCGTACAATGTCACAAGTGAAGCTAACTAGTAGAAACTAAATACGTAAATACAAAAATGAAAGATTTTATTTTAAAAATATTATACACAGAAAGAAGGGAACACCATAAAACTTAAACTCATATAGTGCACATTTCGAGAGCATATGAAAATCGATTAATCAACAGCATTTTTCTTTTCTCAGTCGAATCTTAACTATGATGTAGTAATTGGGTGAAAATTACTTACCGTCTTCGTGCATACTTGGGAAAAGTATACTACATTGACACCAAGCCTTGATGACCAACAGTGTAGCCACAAATACACTTTTATCTCAAGTCACCCGAGTTGTCTGAAGTAACCCCGTTTGACTGTAACTAACATTACGATGGAATACAGAAGAGTTACGTACTCGTTTATTCTCTTAAGAAATACAGTTAAACGTCTTAAAAGACTTCATGTAAACTCAAGGTATTACTATTCTGAAGCTTGAGAAGGACTAACCATTCATTCATTGTGAATACGTCGCATACGTATATGAACGCACGCATGATGATTGAAGATGTATATATACGTCGGATCACTGGACAAGAAAACCCTCCAACACCACGGAAGAAGGTCAAGAGGGTATACATGGCTGCAGCTACTGTCAACACCGCAATACATAAACATTTTTGGCTGAAATGCAGTCATAAAGCTCTTATACACGACCTCCAACTCCGGAACATTAAGGAACGAAATACCAACTGTAGTAAACTGAATGAGCTCCACCTAGTGCGTGATAAGTGGAAGATTGTGGTGACATTGCATGAGGCATACATTTCCCTGTCCGACAGTAGCAACATACTTGCCATCACCTATCGCAATATCAATGCAAACGGATGTA